>CAUJNA010000491.1:1118071-1326866 GCA_963377175.1 Effrenium voratum | reverse complement strand
GACAGGGGACGCGAGATCAAGTGATCGTGATCGCGGAAAGACGCGATCTGATGACCCCAGGCGGAGTAGCAGGGAGCGCCCTTCTCCAGGAAGAGATCGCCGCCATGAGCATCCTGCCACCCCTGGAGTTTGTCATGATTGGCAGAAGGGGCAATGTAGGCGAGGTTCTGACTGCCGCTTTGCGCACCATGAGGAGAAGCCGAATTCTCCCCGCGATAGTGACGGCCCCATATACCCTGGGTACTGCAGAGAGTGGCTAAACGTCGGCAAGTGCACGCGTCCAAAGTGCACGTACAAGCATGAGAGGCCCCCTCCCGACCTGGCTCCGCTTCCCAGGAAGCCCAGTGCCCCTGCTACTGAGCAGGGGGGTGATTCGTCGAATCCCTATCCTGATGGGCGAATTGACAGTCCCGCACCCGGGGTTGACGAGGGTTTCTGAGAGGGGCGGGCCGTTACCCACAGGCCTCGCCGGGAATATCTATCGCATGCCCAGCGACCAAATGCGAATCTGGTGGCCTGACGGGTGCCCTTTCTGACAGGACACCCGGCCGCTCTCCTCCTGCTGATGCACAGGTGTGGTCTAGAACCGATCACCAGGCTTGCATGTTTCAGGGACCCACTGGTGGAGGCCCCGAGCTACAGCATGTGGTGTGGAGACGTACCGTTTCCATCCCCGACGGACGGGTTATCCAGGACATTCCAATCACCTCTCACACTTCGCGGAATAGGATGTTCTGTCCTATCGGTTTTACCGGCGACGTGAAAACTACTTTTTGGTCATACACTGATCCTGTTAAGCGTGCCGCATGGAATGCCTCTATGCGTCCGAACGTCTACAACGACGATCGCAGCCCGACAGTTCAGATCAATGACTCCGCCATGATTGAGTATATCGTCGTTTCCGATAACAACCTTATGAAGCAGATTTCTCATGTCTCTCAGAAATCCAGGAATCCTTCATATACCCACTCTGGGGAGTTCAAGAACGCTTCAAAAATCATCATTGAACGGCAAAGTGAGAAGGCCATTCTCCGCGCACTCTCCATGCAGGAGCAGGTCGCCATTGATCAGGAGGGCGAATACCTCGAATCCAAACCGATTCGACGGCGCATGATGTATAGAGCATCGCGCATGTCCTCCACTCCATCCGCTCCTGGGCACGAACGATCGATCCGATGGCTTGCTGATACAGGCTGCCCCATCGACCTTGTTGGACTGAACGAACTTAGTGCCGGAGAGCAGAGTCTGGTGAAGAAAACTGGACGTACCCATGCCCTGCAGACCGCCAACGGTACGGCGTCGACCCTCGGAAGCATTGCTGCTGATATGCAGGACATTGACGAGGTGATTGATGCCCACGTCATGCAGAACACGCCATCGCTTATCTCTATTGGCAAACGCTGTATGGAGCAAGGTTACACATTCACCTGGCCCGCAGGTGAGCTTCCCGTCCTTCAAGGACCTGATGGCAAGGAAATTGTGCTCGACGTGCTGAACAACGTCCCGTACTTGCCTGCCTCACGTTGTAACTTCAGTTCTCCGGTCGCCAATCAGTACCCTGACATCCCTGCTGTTCCCGCTCCTTCTGCTCTTTCCGGGGATGTCATCCGTGAAGGAACAGAGGACATACCTTCTGTACTCGAAGGCCATCCTGGCCCACCCGACCCTGATCCTCCTGCCTCTGATCCAATTGAGGAAACCGTCGAGCTTGAAGGCCACGGCCCCCTGCGTAGCGCCGATGACTGGAGAGCTGACGCCCTGACCCTCCGCCATATGATGACTCATCTTCCCAAGAACCCTTTTTGCTCGCATTGTCAGCGTGCCAAGATGGAGAATGTTAGGCTGTTCCGGAAGAAGGGCGCGGCTGGTCATGGAGCCGAAGACTTTGGCGACTTAGTCACCGCCGACACGATGGTTCTGCGAGGGCTACGTGACAGGGGCATCAACGGCGAGGCCGACGCCATCGTTTTCTATGATCTCGCCACTTCGTGGATCGATGTCATGCCTGTCATGAACCGCTCTGACGCTAACACCGTCGACGCTTTCAACCGCTTCGCAGGGCCTCAAAATGACATCAAGATGATGCACACTGATCAAGCTAAAGAACTTGTCAGTGCTTGCAAAGAACTGCGCTGGATACATGAATGGTCTACTCCGGGAATGCCAAAGACGGCATCATTGAGAACAAAGTCAAATTAGTCCTCCATGGTGCACGTGTGCTTTTACGTCAAGCCGGGTTAGAAGCCCGATGGTGGCCCTACGCAACAAAGTACTTTGCCGTCGCTAGGAACATCGAGAATCGGGGAGGTGGAAGCGCATGGTCTAAAAGACACGCCCCCCTTCCTTTCAATGGCAAGCTTCTTCCCTTCGGTTGCTTGGTTGATTTCTTCCCCGTCGCCCCCAAACCGCGTCGTGTTGAAAAGGGGGGGATCAAAAACGCCCCCGAAGATCAAAATAAGCCTGCCGACGATGACTATTGGAGCAAAGACGAAGAGAACGAGTGTGTTATCCGTATACACCGGACACCTAGAAAGAAACTCTTCGATCCAAGGGGCTCCAACTGCCCGATCGACGTTGAATTCCTCGCTGACGAAACTCTCACCATCATTAAATATCTCAACGGTGAAAATGACTCTATTCAGTCAACCACGTGGAGAAACCTGAGTGATCCTAGAGATGATCAATCGCAAGATTGGCGAAACCTATTTTCAGGTCGACGTCCACGCTCTCGAGAAATGGGGCGAAACCTCAAGGGAAGACGCACCTCTTTCTGATGATGACTATGAACCCATGTCAGCAGAAGAAATCGAGGAAGCTCTGCGCGACTGTGACTACGACCCCCTCGCTGAATTCGCTGAGGAAGAATCTAGTATCGCTCCCGCTGTTCCCGGCGAAGAACACGATCACTATAAGGCTCCCAAGTTCGCCCCTGTTGCCAAACCTGGTGTTTTCCTTGGTGATCGGTTCGAACCCGGAGGGAAATGGAAAGGCGACTACTATGTTGCTGACCTCGAGCATTTTCAGGCTGGAGTTGTTCGGCCTAGTATCCACCAAGTGAAACAGATCTACCACGATGCTGAAGAGCCGTTCGTGTTTCCTCTGCTAAAAGCATATGAGGCTCGTACCCGAGAAATTGCATCATACAAGCATGATCGCCTGCCAGACCCTGATCGCCTCAGCGGAAAAATTCTGTCCCGTGAAGACGAGTCCTTCAGCTTTGACGAGGGGCGCTTTGATCATGGGGACGATGAGGATGATCGTCGAAATCGGCGACAGAATGATGGCTCTGACAATGTTCCTGAGACTGACCTCATAGATCGTCACGTCTCGGATGGATCTTCCCCTGACAAAAGGGATGACTACTGGGTGCGCTTTGAAGAAGAAAGGTCCTGGCATCGATACCATGTCAAGGCGAGAAAGGACTTCTTTGGAGACGACACCCGTCCTCTGCCTTCAGGGGGGCCGGTCCAAGCTGATCTCGACGACGTCAGGATCACTCATTGCAACTTCCTCGACTCCAGAGATGAGGTCTATCGCGACTCCCGTGATGTGTATGCCAGCGGCCATCGGGTTAGAACACACAAGTTCTGGACCGGGGTTACCATCCTCTTTGACAAGGGGTGCGCGCCCAAAAGGAGGCGTCCCTCTCCCAAGAAGCCGCTCTGCGAAGATGTATTACCGGGAAGTAAGGAGGACATTGATTATCCTCAGTCCTCCAAACGCAAAGACCGTCCCTACACCGGGACGGGGAAGCCCAACTCCATCTCGTCCGATGATTGGCGAGCCATGTCGCTCACCGCGCGAAGGATCTATGTCAGCACTGAAAGGGAGCTTGAGGTTGAGAAGTCTCGCTCCAAGCCTAGAGACGATCACCCTGGCGCGCCGGCCACCTCCAATAAATCACTTTTAATTGAATTTGCATGCGAAGCCGATTCCGCACTTTCCGCCACTATGTTTGAATTTGGTGGAAATGCCATTCGCGTGCACAAGGGCTCCTTTGATATCCTTAAGGGCAAGGACGTTAAGAGGCTAATAGAGATCGTTAGGAAGAATCCTAAATGCGATCTTTGGTCCTCTATTCCCTGTGGACCTTGGAGTACTTGGCAATACGTCAACCTTTCTCAGTACGGACCCGAGTTCGCCGCCGAGCTTAACGACGCTCGAAGACAGTCCCAAATCATGTTCGCGGCCTTCATTCGAGTTTCTCATGAAGTGCGGAAGGGTGGTGGACGAATTGCCTATGAATGGCCACGTCATTGCCTTGGATGGTCTCAACCCTTCATGAAGAAGTTTCTTAACGATCCTGAGATTCTCACTGTCAATATTGACGGATGCGACTTCGGAATGAAGGACAAGAACGGAACGCCCATCCGGAAGCAG
Source organism: Effrenium voratum (assembly GCA_963377175.1). Lineage (NCBI taxonomy): Eukaryota > Dinophyceae > Suessiales > Symbiodiniaceae > Effrenium > Effrenium voratum. The sequence goes on along the minus strand of CAUJNA010000491.1, from coordinate 1,322,486 downwards.
TGGAGAATCGCTACGAACTCTCCCGACCTCGCCGCCGCGCTCGGGGGCCGAACGTGTCATCATGAAAAGGGGTTCGCGCACGCCAGAATTGAGGGGTCCCTCACTCCGCTCACTGCCCTCTATCCAAAGCAGATGTGCCAGACGATCATCAAATCCTGGTACAGAGGGAGGACTGAGAGATCTACGATTCCTGTCGCGGTCGCCGAGCCCAACAACCGCGCTGCTTGGAAAAGAGACCCCCATGCGCTCTATATCCATCCTCTTCGGGAAGGGATCGCTGTCCCGAATCGCGGGACTCCTGAAAGTGTTGGTCTGGATTTTCAATCGGCCGATGATCACATAGTCCCCGCTGGCGACAAAGCCACCATCGGGACTGGCTTGGCCATCACCATCCCCGAGGGAGTATACGGGAGAATAGCCCCCCGCTCTGGCCTTGCTGCCAAGCACATGATTGACATCGGTGCCGGCGTCATCGACCCCGACTATACCGGAGAGGTCAAAGTTGTAATCTTCAACCATTCGAACAGTGACTTCCTCATCAAGAAGGGAGATAAAATCGCGCAACTCATTCTTGAGCGCGTCTCTATTCTTGAGCCCGTCATATGCGTGCAGAAGCCGCATGCCACCGAAAGAGGGGGGCAAGGATTCGGTAGCACCGACAAAGGTGCCCCCGCTGCATCCGCTACTTTCCCATCACATGTGTGGTCCTCCACCGGAAACACCGAGTGGTTTGCCATGCCTCGTGGGGCCGATGGGTCCGGTCACAGTCCATTCCTCGGGCTCCCTCCGTTCAGTGCCTGTGTCGCTCGCCCTGTGCCTCGAAAGGAGGCAAAGCTCGACCCCAAGGCCTTCGCCGCCCTAGAAAAAGAGTGGAAGAAGCTCAGGGATCTTGGCTGTTGGGACCAATCCAGGGTGCGTGAGTGGCGTGACGTCGCTGCTGAGGCAAAACGAGAAGGGACCAAAGTTCACGTCGGTCGTATTTTTGACATATGCGTCGAAAAGAATCACGAACTTGCTGAGGATGATCCGAACAGGAAGTTCAAGGGCCGTGTTGTCTTCGAGGGATGTCACGTTAGGGATGAGTCCAATGCCTGGGCTCTGTTTTCCGAAATCACTTCGTGCCCTGCCACCATGGCGGCGGGAAAGGTTGCTGATTCGTACGGACTTTTGCCAGGAAACTCGCTTGAAGTCAGTGACGGGGAATCCGCATATACACAGGCGTTGCTCGGCGGAACCAAGACATGGATACGCCTTCCCCGTGATCAATGGCCAAAGGATTGGGAGGGCATGCAAGACCCCGTATGCCCCCTTGTTCTTGCTCTATATGGACACCCCGACGCTGGAGGCTTTTGGGAACAGCACTGCGAAACCCAACTTAAAAAGGTTGGATTTGTGCCCATTCCCGACTGGCCCAGTGTTTTTCGTCACCCCGCACTTGAGACCTTTCTCGTTGTCTACGTTGACGATTTCAAGCAAAGTGGCCCATCGGCTAACCTCGCCGAAGGGTGGAGACTCATAGGTTCCGTTATCAATATGGAGGAGCCTCGTCCTCTCAAGAGGTATCTCGGCTGCGAGCACGAGTTCAGATCTGCCACCGTTGATGGGCCCTTCGATCCGAGAACTGCCTGGACGGTCGGACATCCTCCCTCGAAGCCTATACCGGAGATGCGTTTCGGGCCAGACCGAAGGCCTGCTGCCGACGCATGTCGCGGCAGAGCCAAGATCAACCTCATCAAGTACAACGAATCTTGCTTCATGCAAGCATGTGTTGAGCGTTACCTCGAACTGTGCCAGTCAAAATTTCCAAAGGCCCTTCAGACTGTCGAGACCCCGTTCCTCGACGAGAGCAAGCCTGAGTTTGACGAGAACCCGGTAAACCCGGAGTTTGACAGGCTTGTTGATCAAAAAGAAGACATCGAGGTCATCTCTGCCAAGCCCGGCGTCCTAGGCGACGCAGCTGCACAAGTCTTAATGAAAATCTTATCTGGTGCTCGTATGGGCCGTTATGATTTAATCCGACCAGTGCAAGCGCTTGCCAGCAGAATCACAAAGTGGAACCAATTGTGCGACAAGAAGCTTCACAGGCTCGTGTCGTACATTAACTCCACCATTGAATTGCACCTCTCTGGATGGGTTGGCGATCGATCTGATATGATCGAAGTCGTCACCTACTGCGATGCTGACCTCGCCGGTGATCGCACCGACGCAAAAAGCACATCCGGGGTCCTCGTGTGCCTCGTTGGCCCCCGAACCTACATGCCCATCACCGCCGTGAGCAAGAAGCAAACTTCCGTATCGAAGTCTACTCCCGAGGCCGAAATTGTCGCCCTCGATCACGGCATTTCTAAAGAGGCCATGATGCTCGCCGCTCTCTGGCACTTTGCCATCGGTCGCGGCTCATCGGACTCAATCGTGTGTAAGTGCAAAATCAAATATGACGCTTCGATCCCACAACCCATCAGCGTCCTTGAGGACAATGAAGCCGCATGCAGAATAATCGTCACAGGCAACAACCCGAACATGCGATACATGTCGCGTACTCAACGGGTTGATATCGCGTGGCTCAATGAGCGATACAATGACAAGATATTCCGTTTCGTAGCATGCCCTTCGGACTATCAGGGAGCCGACATCCTCACAAAGGCGTGCGTCGACAAGATCGTATGGAGCAAAAATCTCCACACCCTTGGGATGTTCAAGCAGGGGTTTCTGCAATCATATCTCTCCCATCCCACCCAACCCGTGCATATTCCCCCTGCCGCTCCTGCTCTTCCACCAATCAGGGGGGTTCGTGTTGAATCCGATCATGACTCAAAGTTCAACTCCTTCATCAATGACGCCAACATCTCAGATTGCAGGATTTCAATCACCGAGATTAGGGCGTCTGAGAATGACAACCTGACCGTTGTCATTGACTCATCGGTGTTACCACTCCTGCCCCCTCAGCGCGGGCACAGAGTCGTAAAAATCGATCTCGATGATGGAAGCACCGGAGGGATCTCTACGTATCCCGGATTAAAAGGAAAAAGAGATAATTTTGCTGTGTTCAATATTTTTCCTTCATGCCCGGATTCCTGCAAAAGGGATTGGTCCAAGATCAGGAGGTTTCGACAAAAGTGCGACGCACTTACTGCCTCTTCTCTTGCCATTGCCCTGAGTGCTATACATCACGAATTTGACATTGTTATCGGATTTGGTGGCGACCTACCCGGACTCTGCGTTCAGAAAATCCGCCAATTTATTGATGACCATGACCTATACAGATCTAATCTCTGCAGTTGCCAGGTTGGAGCTTACGGTCACGCCACCGTCATTACTGTTGCCGTGAACAAACGGACTAATGATCGATTGCGCTGTGTACCCTGCTCTATATCGCTTCGAAACGGGAGGAACAACTTCTCTTTTCACGATGTTGCCTGGGAAAGAATTTTCGATGAAATTTTCGGTTGAATGTGTTCGATCTCTGTAGAACCTGTGCTCTCTTGTTGCTCGCCATGCAGTGTGGGATGCTCATAAGCGTTTACATGTCGCTTTTTGGCTCTCTCAGCTGAGCACGACTTCCTCGGAAGTCTACATCGGCAAGCAATGCACATTTCCGACCACTTCAAGACGATATGGGACTCCCCTACACACGGGGCTTAGACCTTTGTTTATTCTTGATGGTATTGTCGATCTTGAGATTGTGAACGATTCATCTCTAAATCCAATTGAGCTCCTCTATTTTCACTATTTGTGAGAGCCTGAGTGTTGCACATAGCCGCCCCGCCTCGCGCTTTGGGCCGCTGCTGCAACATTCCCTGGCCCGGGTGACGTGTCTTAGACGGACTTTCCACCCCGGCCTCGACAGCCGATCGGCTGCTGGTGATCTTCACCACCTTCACGCACCGCTGCTGTGCGACCACTGGCGATCTCCATCGCCCTCCTGCACCGCCGCCGGCGGCTGCCTTGGACCACTTCCCACCTCCGCTAATTCTACGCGGGTTCTGTGATATGGCTTCCGCGGAAAGCGGATCGATCACCAGGGCTGGGGCTGAGAAAAGCCTCCCCACACCTTCCAGCGCATCTTCGCTGCGGTTCCCCTACCCCGTCACCGGCCGCGTAAAAGCCGTGGCCAACATCATGCAGAACAGCTTCAACAGCTGGGTTTCCAAGCTCAACGGTCGCGCGGCTTTAAAGGCTGCCCGTTTGAGCGATGTGATCACCGGAGAGCAGGTGGAGACCATGATCAATGGTCTCGTCAAATGTGAGGGCTATGATTCCTTTCCCGCGGATGTTAGGACCAAGATCCTAAATTACCGAAGAGGAAGGGCGGCCAACATAATCGCCCTGCTCAAGGATTCTGGTTTCATCGCCACTGAGCACAATGCCCTGACCGCTGCGGCAATCCTGTGCGATGCGATCCCCATCCGTGGCTCTGCCACCCACTACCTCCCTCACGCCCACATTGCGCCGCTCGGGCTCGATGAGACGAAGGATGTCGACCCGGCAGTACACCCCTGCTGTCGACCATCCGGAGGAGGATGGTCTTCGTCCATCACGAACGCCGACGGGGAGTTGAAGAAGAACTGGAGGACTGAGTACTGGGCGGTCAAGCAGAACCAGTACCGGAGCTATGTCGGCTTCACAACCGACTGCTATGACATGGGTGATCCGCGCCGTTCCCAACACACGGGAGGCATCAGCAGCTTCACTCGGTACGAGCCCTCCATGGTGAGAAAGTGGCTACAAATGCGCCCTCTTGCTATGTTTGTTCCCCCAGAGATCGTTGTTGATGGCATCTCCCTCATTAAGGATAGAACCTTGGAGGAGATTATCGACATGTGTCAGGATAGGACCACCAGCAGATCGATCGACCATCTGCCATCCATGGAGGCCTACGGCGGGAGCATTTGCGGAGCACATGACCTCTGAACTGAAGGTCGCAACCGTGCTTGACCAGTTCTTCCTGTGGAACAAGGTTGAGAGGCTCGCCACCCCCGGGGTGACCAACGTGGCCCATGACTACGGCATCACGGCAGGCGAGGGATATTGGATCGTACCCTCTCTCTCGTCCGTCATTGATGCCGAGTCCCCGAATTGGAACCAATGGCAACAGGGGAGCATTGAGTACAAGCTCTGGGCACACGGACTCAGCCAGTTCTCCCTTTGGGCCTCCATCGCCCATGAAGAGGTGGTGAGTTCAGAGTCCGAGGACAAACTCGGGATTTGGACATCGCTGGTGTACAGCCAAGCGCTCGGGTACACCCCGTGGGCGCACTACGGCCAAGGAGTATGGGCCCATCTTTCTTTCATGCTGCCTGTGGATGCTGCCAGTGGTGACAACCCCCGCGGAGATAAAACGCGGCGTCTCATGCTGGCTCGGGCACCCATTTTTGCTCTCGCCATCAAGTTCTCCCATGACCTGGAGCTGATCACGGGTGGTGAGGGGTTCTCCACGTGTTACGCAAACGGAGACGTCGAGTTGCAACGGTTCAACCCTTACATTGAGGTTAACCCTTGCTCCCCGTCGCTCTCTTGGAGGAAGCGCGCCTTCTTTCAGCCTAATGCTATCGGGGAGATTGGCGCGACCAAGCGCGAACTGGAGCGATTGGCTGCTCCTAGCACCCCCACGAAGACTGGTGGATTCAGTCCGGAGTTCGCCAGGCATCGTCTCGTCAGCAACACATACGCTGTGAAGGTGCAAGAGGCTGGATCGTCGATCCCATTTGCGCTCGAAAATGAGTACCCGAAATATTCGGGTTACATCATGGAGGAGCATCTGGCGCCGTCCACTATGTTTCTTGACATCGACAAGATGATCGGGAAGTACAAGCAAGAGTGGATCACGAACCCCGAGAGTGAGGTGCTCCCCAGCCTGAGCAGGCCTAAAACCTCTCATCTGACTACATACGACCAGAATGCCCTCGAAAAAGAGTGGATAGGTTGGGGAAACCAAATGTTCAGGAACGTCATCCTGACCGTGTTCCCGGAATTCGCCCTCACATGCATTGATTCTGATGTCCCGACTATACCGTCGGTGTTGAAGGGCCTCCTGCCTATGAGCACTACCGGAGTCACCGGTATCCTCGCCGCGATGGCAGCGGGTTGGGGGCCTCCCACATACTTGGAGGAGCCAACGATTAAGGCCAATGCCCAGGTGCTTGTCTTCTACGACCTTTGCTTTGCGTCGCGCGGGAAGAGCAAGAAGGGCTCTTACATCACGGCGGATGAGTTCAGTGCGCAACTGGACACTCTCCGGTCCACTGACAGCGGTTACCACATCCCCATCGCCACCATGGTCGAAGAGGCCACACGGCTCACTCATGACCGCGAAAAAGCGGTGGGAAGGGGGGCCATGGAGTATGACACCTGCATTTTTGCGACCCGTCTCCATGACCTGGCCGATTGGGATGAGAAAAAGCAGGTGTCGGTCATCAAGAGCAACGCGCAAACCCTCATCCACACCACCCTGGAAAGGCTTGAGTTCGTGAGGAGGGCTGGATCCAATGTGGTGATCCTCATTTCGGTTGCGTCATGGCTTCAGCCCGCTCGAAATACCAACATGCTCGGCGTCATCACGACGTTCATCAGGGCAGCGATGAAGAGGAACTTGATAATGGTTCCTGCGGATTTCGCCTTCTGGGGCGACCACTGCGTCGGCAGTTCCGGCGCCCCTGCGAACAAGTACAGAACTGTGGTAGCGCTCCCGGCTCTCGCCAGTGCGGCCGTGGACATCTCGTGGACGCTACACCGCGTCATGAGTGCGACCAATGCTGCGAAAACGTTGGGCATATTGTATAAGAAGACCATGTATCCTCCCGACGAGGACGCAAAGGTGAAGGCCGAAAAGGTTCTCCAGACCAAGGTCTGGGATGATTCGTTAACCTACTCCACCGCCCCGCCAGCGAAGGTCGCCGGGGCAGACAGCTCTGGCCAGTCGCATGATGTGGAGATGACTGATGCGGCAGCCAAGGTGACGCCCCCCGCACAGGCGGCGGCTCCCTCTGTGGCGAAGGCCCCTGCCCGCCAGGCCGAGCCCAAAGGCCCTGCGCCGAAGGTGGTGTCGCCACCGACGCGCCCCGTCTCGCCACCAAAAGCCTCGCCCGCCAAGACGAAGGGGCCCATCGACATTAGGAGTGTCCCCAAGGCCCCTGTCCCTTCCGTGCCCGCAAAGGGCGGCACGCCAGCTAAGTCGCCGGATCCCGGCTCTACGGCTGCCAAGGGTGCACCTCCCGCTCGGGCGCCAAACATCCGCACTTCCGGGGGAAGTTCACCGGTTCCCGAGCCCACCGACCCGCCAAAGGCCCCACGATGGGGGGGGCCATTACCCAAGTCTGTGCTGACTCCGCCCGGGAAGGACGAGAGCAACTTCCCGCGCCTCGCGACGCCTGAGGCATCTCGCAAGGCTGCAGCGGCGGCCAAAAAGAAGGCTGAGGAGCTGAAGAAACCAGCAGGAAGTGAAAGGAAGGACGTCCCCACGCTCCCGACCGTCGAGGAAAAGGATGACGACATGGATGTTGACGCCGAGATAGCATACTGGCGTGGCATGCCGGTAGAACCGGCCGCCCCCACCACGTCCAATCCGGTGGGTGTCAGAGGCAACACTGTGGAAAACATCGATGACCTCATAGCGACCCCTGATCGGACGGCTGATGACGTACCAAAAGTCGATCCCCACACTGCTGCTTCTTCAATGGAGATAGGGGGGAGCACTGGATCGGGAGGACCTCCGACAAAGGAGGATCTCTCGGAGTTTGATGAGGTGGACCCCGATGCCCGCACCTCCGCCGGGGACGCGGGGATATCCGTTGAGGGGTATACCATCACCCCCGACGGCGAGTATTATGACCCCGACTCGCAGGAGACCTTCCAGACGCTTGAGGCGTGGAGAGCTCAGCGGAGATCGTCCCGACACAGGGTCGTCCGAGCTAGCGCCACCGAGTCGAAGGATCCGGTGCACGGCGGGCTTGAGGAACCCGAAGAGCGGAATCCCAACTACTATGGAGACGACACGGAGCCCAAGAGAGGGTCCATTTCCCTCGACGAGGCGTTCACCCGGCCCGACAGGTTCGTGCTTCACCACATCGCAGCTCGAGAGAAAAATTTCGAGCCGATCGTGGCCAGCTACGCAAACAAGGCGAGGAACTCGGACCAGGTGACTAAAGAGCAGGGTGATCAATCGAGGACGCTGAACGCTGCCGTCCCCAATGACCGCCATGGGCAACGTGATATGGCCAAACGCGCCACGCTGGTTGACTGGGCCCACGCATATGCAGACAAATGCACTGTGCATGGCCCCAGACAGTTCCAGTATGTCCACTTCGGGAAGGAGGCCACGGATAGAACCGAGGCTGACGAATGGACAAAGGTCATGGAAACGATCGTTCCCCCTGAATACCCGCCGGAGATTCGTGATCAGATCGACTCCAAGTTCGTGACCCGAAAGGGTGAATCCGGCGACCACCACACCGGCATCTTCGGAAAAGCCAAGCAACCGCTTGGGAATTCCAACTCGTATCCGAACAGGACACGGTGCGATGCAATGGTGCACGACGGGACCCGACTCGGAATGGTCGATTCCAGGAACGGCGAGGTCATTCCCATGGATGACGTCTTTTGGACGGCAGAGTACATGAACGCCTATGACCTTAACTCCCAGCTCTCCGCGGTCCGTGCCGGCCTTGATATGGCCTTAGCGACCGCCTGGAGGATGGGGCATGTTCACCCGCACGTGGCCGGTGCTGTGGCTGGGTTGCAAAAGATTAGGACATTCTATGACTGCCTCCACGCCGCTCACCGCAAGACCCGGCTTGGCTCATTGCCATTTCACCAGATCGTTGGTGAGCTCGATCGCGTCGACGATCGTGGCAACAAGCTGGAGCCGAACATCCCTGACACATGGCGAACCACCGCGCTCAGAGGGGAGTACCCGGACTGCCTGGCACAATCGGTCGCACAGGTCTTCCGGTCCATGTGTGGTCCTCTGGCCATGTCTGGATCGCGTGAAGATCGGGCAGTTATCATTCGCAGAGATGAGTCCGCCTTTACCCGTGGTGACAAAATCATGGGCATCCCATGGCCGGCTTATCGACGTCCTACTGCACGCGAGATCAAAGAGGCCAAGGAGAAGGCGGAGAAAGAAGCTCGCGATGCTGGTGAGGACGTTGACATGGATGTGCCCCGGGACAAACCGGTGGTGGTTGGAGGAGAGGCAGCGGGAACAACCGCCACGGGGGCCTCTGAGCATAAGAAGGACGACCCTGTTCCGCCTGCCACTCAAGCCCCTGACGCCCCTGCCGAGCCCGCCCATCTTCCTGCGGATGCGCTCCCTAGCCAGGTCGAGGCGAGGAGCACTCTACTGGGCGTTCATGACACTGCGGGGCCCTTCGCCGCGCCCAGAGATCTGCATACCGGTCAGTTCATATACGTCGACTGCACGGAGGAGGAGAGGGCCATGCTGCCCACGACCATCGGGTCGCAGTTCGAGGCGGAGCGTGCTCTGGCCGAGCTGAGGACCGTGAGTCGCGTCGTCGGTGACCCGCGTGATTCCGAGGAGTACACGTACTGGGAGACATCCTCGCATGACACTCTCGCCTACGCCTTTTACAGCGTGCCGGATCAGTACAGGAATGTCCCAGCAGTGAAGTCCGCCTCGCGCATTTTCGACCAGATTCCCGACGGCCAGCTCGTGCGACCGGACAAACCGGAGCCTGCGGTTCTCCGCCTCAGCGCGGTGAAAGGCACTGATGAGACCCGGAGGAACCTCGAGAGGCTGAAGGAGGAGTCCATCAAGAAAAACGTGGTCATCCTCGGCGCCAGAAGAGGCGAGGATATCGCCCCCAGGATCGGAAACACGATCACTACTCTGTGCGCCAAAATCGGGGACATTGCCCGATTCCTGGAGATGGGAGTGAGATCCAGTGCAGGGCCTATCCTCCCGACCAGGAGTGATCCTGACCTGATGATCCAGGCCATTGTTCCCGCACCCGAGGAGCTTCTGGACTACTTCGCCGACGAGATCCGTCAGAAGGTGAAGGGTAGAACGGGCGCCTCTTCGCACTACTACAGGAGAGCATGCGCGGAAATACGCGACGCGCTCCGTGGAACAGCTGTGCAGCCTGGAAATGCAGGTGCAGTCAAGGACCCAGAGTTGGAGGCCTCATCTGCCAGCGGGCAAGGGAACGTTACTTCGGTGATACAACTGAAGAGGTTCCTGAGCCACTACTTCGGGACCAGCGTCGAGTCCGAGGATGCCTTTTCTTCATACCTCCTGTCTTCCTTTCTCGAGGATGGGGTGGGAATGTTCGAGATCATCATCACCGTCATTCGTGACAAGGAGCGTCGGTTGCTGCCTGGTTCCGCCCGCATAGCGGCGGTAAGGTCGCTTGAAATCGGATCCGACACTGATTACCGGGCATTTCGTGAACGATACCAATACATGCTCTACGAGAGCCCTGTTTGTCTTCCTATCACCTCCAAGGTGGTTCCTAAGACGCTCTACAAGGTGGTGCCTCTCCGAACGTATCGGCTCTACGTAGAACGTGGGGCGATCATTCGGGGTGGGCGAGCTCTGATCGAGCTCCTTCCCTCTCGGCCGGATGAGTATCAATCCCTCCGCGATCACGGAGAGTGCCCCAACGACACTGTCGACCGCATCACCGACAGCAACGTGACGGAGCTGCACACCTCGGGTCGACGCCAAAGGAGCGATCCCCGATATGTGGTCAGGGCTATCGATGCACGTTTCTTCTCCATGGAAAATGGGGGCATGCATATTACTCGTCAGGGTACCTTTGCGTCGCGCGAGAACATCGCGATCGGGTACTGGAGATGCGTCTACTTCAAGGAGGACTGCTCCATCATTTACCTGAGGCCTTGGTGCTATCCGCCCAACTTCCTCAACTCCTTGAGTGATAACCCGAGGAAGTGTCGGGACGAGATGGAGAAGTACCATCAGATCACCAAGACGGAACATGTCCGCGAGGTGGTGTCCGTTCCATGCCATAGGTGCATGACGGCCCATCCGGTCGGCGCTCACCTGTGCACCGCCTGCTACCTTCCCATCTTCTACGATGGCGTCCTGCCCACCGGAGACACGAACGGCGGCCCTCGCACGATAGCGAGCACTGACGGATTGGTTCCTCCCTGGCTGGCAAAATACGAGGGCTTCGTCCCCGCTCTGTGGAACAACTCAGACGCCAACGCCATCGGAATGGCCCTCTACTCGCAGAGTCCCGCCGTCGATGCCCGGTCCTTGTTGATGTCTGGGATGCGGCCTCCTAAGTACCTTGACAAAGAGGACGTGGATGGCATTTTCCGGAAACTTCACGACTCGCTCCGAGACGAAATCCTTGACGGCAAATACCGTGACACGGTCGACAGCAACGTGGAAGAGTGGGTAGCAAAGGCGATCCTGGTAAGGGGTCTGGCCTTCAACGGGAGCTCCGTCCCCGAATTCTTCGAAGAATATGAGGGATATGCGGCTGAGTGGGGCAGACGCCTAACCACCGCAAACTTCAACGCCAACCGGTGCGGTTTCTACACGTCCTATATACATTCTTGAGGCCCATATCATTGGGCTGAGAACAGGACACCTTTCTCCGATACTCCCCAACGATGTGTCCGGGGAGGGATTCAAGTTCCAGGTGGGGCTGCTCGCACAGCACTGCGGGATATTGCAGGCCATGCGGAGAAGGGCTGGATTCGATCCTGCCGCGCGCCTCAAACGGGCTATGGACACGATACGGGAAGGCATTAAGAAGGGGTATGTCTACACCCTCAACGACCTCAGCAGTATGGACGATCTGATCTACCGGACGTCCACCGTTGCCTACGACACCTGCTTGGCCGACCGTCCTCAAACCCAGGATGACATCAAACAGGAGCTATCCGACCCTGTACCAAGGAAATACCGCTTCCGACCCCGCGATCGCCATCGACCCGGAATTCGCCTTACACCAGGCCCCGGCGTGAAGGACGAAGACGAGCCCGACTTTGCTGGATCAGCGGAGGATGAGCTGGGATCGGATGGTTCTTCGCACGAAGATGACGAGAAGCCTGACGACCTTGACGAGCCCTTGGGCGACGACGAGGAGGAGATCCCTCCCCCTCCGCCACCGCCCCCGGCTCCTCCTGCGCCGCCTGTCCCGGTAGAACCGGAGACTCCCGTGGTGCCGCATGCAGGCGTAAATTCTGGCGATGCTGTGCCAACTCCTCCTCCTCCTCCTCCCGCTCCCATTGCGGCAGGCGTTACTACGACTGGGGATCCGTTTGAGGAAGAGGACATGGCCATCAATACTCGTGTCCCTGACACCGAGTCCGAGCTGGAGGGTGAGTCCGACCAACCCAAGGCCAGAAGAACATCTCGCGGTCGGGTCCCCGCGCCCGAAAAAGGGCAGGGGGGCGTTCAGGTCCCGCCTAGCGGGCAACCCAGCTCTAAGAGCATGGCCCAGCCTGCCCGCCCATCCCCGGGCCCCGCGAGAAGCGGTGTGGAAGGTGGGGAGAGAAGGGGCAGGACTAAGGGTTTCTACACCCAGAAGGATCCTTTTACCGGCGAGGACGCGACTCCCCGAGTTCGTCTTCGATCGGGCGGTCCCGGAACTCCTGCGTCCCCACCACGGGATGCCACCGGTTCCTTGGGCGGCCATCGCGGCTATGACCCGCGTGATGACGACAACGACGAGTGGGAGCTTCCCCCGGGTGTGCCTCGGACAACTCGTGCGGCAGATGAGTCGCGGCCCCGACGAGATGACGATCGGTCAAGGACCGCGCTTGGGGCCCGCGAGGATCGTCGTGGTCCTAAGGGTGAGGGGAAGGGTCGAGGAAAACATCGACCTGGCAAAGGTGGACGTGAGGATCCCGGCCCGCCCCGACAAAGGGATGATCGTGGCAGGGACACCCGCGGAGGCCGACGCGATGATCGCCGACCTCCTCCACGTCATGAGGAGACCTCCGAGAGGCGCGGCCCGGGGCGAGATGAGCGCCGCGGACGTGATGACCCGGGCGATGACCGTCGCGATCGCCACCGGGACCGGCGCAGGGATGACCGACGTCACCAATCAGATCCCCCTCCGCCTCGCCGACCTCCGGCTGGCGACCACAATAGGGGTGGTGGTGAGGATCGCCGTCGGGATGGAGGAGGTGATCGAGGTGACCGTGGTGGACGCCGAAGAGACGACGCGCCCAGGGACCGGGAAGAGCCTGGTTCAGGGTGGTAGACGGGTGCCGCAATCAGCATCCGCCTTAGAAGGGCGAGGATAGTACGTGTGTCGCCGACAAACGCGACCGCGCCGGTCCTCCTCTCGCCCGTGCAGCGCTGCTGGGGGTGATGATCTCCATTGCCCTGTACCGCTGATTCGGCGTTGCTCGTGTCCCTCCCGCACCGCTGCCGTGCGCGCCGGAGACGGTTCCCCTGGCGATCCTGTGTGAGGCTGTGACCGCACTAGAAGTGCCGGGCCGGCCATAGCCAGATATTTTCACACCAATTTCGGAACTTCCGTTTCTAATTTCCTCCCAACTCGACTACTCTTCCAACCGCTCCACGGCGTGCAGTGAGGCGCGGTGATCCAGATAGGATCCCCCTCCGCATGGCATCGTCCCATGACGACTCATGAACGGCACGAGAGGAATCTTCGTCTGGTTCCTCCAATATGTCTTTGTTCACTCTTGTGGTCCACTCGTCAAATAATCCTGTCGCCCCGATAATTCGGGGTGGTGGCGGGATTTTAACTGGGGCCCAGGTGATGCCGTTTGGCTCACCTCTGAGTTGTCACCGGCATTTTTGGTTGGTCCCTTTCGTCGTGAACTCAACTGTCTCGCATCCTTTCTCTCGTCCTGATATCGGATGAGGGGGGTGTGTTTTGTTCACGTGTTGTTTCATCATGTGGCAAAGCGGCCGAATGGCCGTTTGGCTCAAGTTTAACCTCCCGTCAGGTTAGTTTTGGTAGCACGGCACTCGCCATAGCACGGCATCTCGCTGCGTCGCCGAGAAAGGACTCTCGGCGCTGGGGTGGGCTGGTGCTAGGAGGTAGGTGGTGCTGCGGCAGGACTTGCCTGGGCCTGGTTAAGGTGATCTTTTGCAACTTGCTGTTTAACCTTCACTTCAACCACCTCTTCTTCAATCATCACGTCCTTCAACCTGGTCACCGGCTTCAGTCCACTGAGTCGTGAGTCCGGGTTCTTTGGGTTCTTCGTGGATTACGTGAACCCTTTTGATTCCCTGGGCAACGCCCTTTCCGCCCAAAACCGCACTTTTGATTGCTGGAGCACAACCGCGAGACTGAAGTCAGCCTAGCAACTTGCTGCTTTCAGGCAATGTCCTCCGTGAACACGCCCTTTCACAATTGTGTGTCTTGGTGAAATTGCTGGAAGTGCCCACAGCCCTTGCGAGCCATGCAAGTCAAGGGTTCCGGCGCTGAGGCGGAGACACGGACGTTGTGAAGCAGGCGAGTCCAGATGTTCAACAGAAAGCTGACACGAATGCCAAGGCCAAAGAACTATCTGAATGTCTGGCCGCAGCGCCTGGATATCACAGACAGTGTGATCTGCCGCGTTGGACAAACGCAAGGAACGGGCCCTTCATCTCTTCCCCCCAAGCTCGCAACCCACATGCGTTTTTTCAAGGGTGCATGGCAATTCCTTGCACTTTCATTTGTATTTTTCATTTCTTCACTTGGCACTTTGTCTCCTAACAGCCCTTCCCTTAGGTGTTAGGTGTAGAGATCAACAGCTGTTGAGCGTTGCCAACTTAGGGATCTTCATGGACTGGACGGTTGGCGCAGGTGCTTGCTCACTTCCACGCGGAGCCGCGCCTCCAAATGGTGGGGCCACAGGGCTTGGTGCTCGAAAACGCAGGGAGGCTCAGTGAGCAAAGCAAACGGGCTTTGGGCGTGACAGGGTTTTGATTGGATTCAGTTGATTCACTGCAGTCTGATCGGCCCGTTGCCACCTGTGTGCCGTCCGGCGCGTGAGGCTTCGGATTTCTCCACCATTGAAAGGCTCTGGCATGACAGAAATGCCATGACCCCAGAGAGCCTGGGGCCTGGGGCTTCCAAGGTTGGAAGGGGCACGACCCGCGGCAACATCTGAATTCAGATGGGGAAATGGTGGGAAGTCAAGGATCAATTTGCGATATATGTCGTGAAGGCTTGCCGTGCCGACACGTCAGGTGAAATTCGCTCTTTGGCCGTGGGAGGAGCGTGCGGCCGAGGCGGGAACGCGCTCGTGGCGGTCTCGGCATCGGCGTGTCTCAGGTGAGGGCTTGGCCTTTGCTCAGCGGAAAGCACTTCCCGCACAGGCGCAAGCCGGGGGCCGAGCGCGAGGGATCGCCAGTGGCTTGGAGGAACAGCTGGACCATCATGGCAACCAACTTCTACTGGATGAGATCCACGAGCCTGGCTTGCTGTGGCAGGCCAGCGTAGCGCGAGAGGCTCGCGAGTCACCGTCACCGGAAGCTGTGAAATTGGGATACTTGTTCAAAGGACTTGCGCCTCAGCCAAGATTTTCCATGAGATGGTCAGCGGAGTGCTGATGGATGTCGGGTTGTGTCCACTCTGCGCGCCAGGTTGCTGCGCGTGATCCCCGAATTGGTTGCCACCATGCCGTTTGGCTACGTGACCGGTAGCTCTGCACAAATGTGCCATGTCCTGGAACGCCCCTGGGCTGAAATGTCGTCTCTGGCGGCAACATAGCCCATCTCAGGGATGTCAAGCCTCTTGGCACATTTCCCCATGATCAGTGCATGGCATGTGTTTGACGGCGGATCAAGGGTAAGCCTGGTTGCCTTCTCATGAAGCTGCTTGTAGTTTGACTTTTTTGTCACCCGTTTCGGTGCGAGGTCTGATCCCTACAATGGTCCGCGCTTCTGGGGGCATCGTGGCGGAGATCTGAGACAGGCTGCCACAGAGTGATGCCCTGGGCGTTTCCTTTTCCCAGTGCCCGAGTCAAAGTGTTCACTCTTTAACTGTGCTTTGAGATTAGACAGGTGGATTGTTGAGGCGAAGCCTCTCATCCACCTGGTTTGGAGTTGCAGACGCCTTGCCAAGAAGAAAGCAATGCGGTCTTCGGTAGCAGGGGTCCTCTATCAGCATGGTATCACGTTTGCAGCGAAACAGGAAAGTGTGTGTGTGTGTGGTGTGTGTGTGTGTGTGTGTGTGTGTGTGTGTGTGTGTGTGTGTGTGTGTGTGTGTGTGTGTGTGTGTGTGTGTGTGTGTGTGTGTGTGTGTGTGTGTGTGTGTGTTGTGATGTGCTTTGCTGTGTTGTGCTGTGTTGTGCTGTGTTGTGCTGTGTTGTGTGTGTGTGTGCGAGATCCCCCCCCAACCCCAACCATGTGATGTGTGTGTGTGAGTGGTGTGTGTGTGTTTAGTGTTTGGTCCATGTGGGTGCTGCTGTTTGTTCCTGTACGTCTGTCCTGTCGTCCGTTCGTCGGTCTGTAAGCCTGACTGTCTGTCAGTCTGTCTGTCTGCATGTCTGTCTCTGTGTCTATGAGTCTCTGTGTCTCTGTGTCTCTGTGTCACTGTGTCTTGTGTCTCCTGTGCCAATGTGTCTCTGTGTCTCAGTTTCTCTCTCGTTTTCTGTGTCTGTCTCTCTGCCTGGGCTGTCAGTTCTGTCTGTCTGATCGACTTGCCAGTTGTCTGTCGTTCTGGTTTCTGTCTCTGTTCTGCGTCTGTCTGAGCAGGGTCCCAGGTTCCGGATAGACCAGTTCCTCCCAAAGCTGTCTGTCTGTCTGTCTGTCTGTCTGTCTGTCTGTATGTCTGTCTGTCTGTCTGTCTGTCTGTCTGTCTGTCTGTCTGTCTGTCTGTCTGTCTGTCTGTCTGTCTGTCTGTCTGTCTGTCTGTCTGTCTGTCTGTCTGTCTGTCTGTCTGTCTGTCTGTCTGTCTGTCTGTCTGTCGTCTGTCTGTCTGTCTGTCTGTCTGTCTGTCTGTCTGTCTGTCTGTCTGTCTGTCTGTCTGTCTGTCTGTCTGTCTGTCTGTCTGTCTGTCTGTCTGTCTGTCTGTCTGTCTGTCTGTCTGTCTGTCTGTTGTCTGTCTGTCTGTCTGTCTGTCTGTCTGTCTGTCTGTCTGTCTGTCTGTCTGTCTGTCTGTCTGTCTGTCTGTCTGTCTGTCTGTGTCTGTGTGTTTGTGTGTGTGTGTGTGTGTGTCTGTGTCTGTCTGTCTGTCTGTGTCTGTCTGTGTGTCTGTCCGTCCGTCCGTCCGTCCGTCCGTCTGTCTGTCTGTCTGTCTGTGTATTAGGTGTGTGTGTGTGCGCGCGCGTGTGTGTGTGTGTGTGTGTGTGTGTGTGTGTGTATTAGGCATTTGCCGATGCTGGCCCGATATGGACAGTGGATTGACGGGAAAGCTTTGCGGGAGCACGCTTGTTGGCAAGCCGAGTAATTCCCCCTGAGTCACGGACCCGAGGCAGGCTGAATCCTGCCGCAGCAATCCCAGCTCGCATGGCATGTCTGTGGCATGTTGGAGGGAGCCACAAGAGGCCCGTCATGATGAAGCGCTCAAAGATTGGCAGCATACTACCTGCATTTTCCAGCAGGAATCGCACCTTTGTCCGCCCCCAAATTTGGCAAGCCCACCAAACCGTAAGGTAGCAAATGAAGAAAAGGGAACTTCGATGCCTGTGGATGCCAGTCGTCTGTGGCAGCTTCCGGACGGGTCTGTCGGCTCCCAGGATCGGACCCACTCGCCAAATCGGTCACAAGTCAGCACCTCTGCAGGCCTTGCCTGGCGGCATGTGGGCCGCCGAGCCTGCAGAGTTGCCCCACGAGGTGACGTCCCGAAACCCTTTCGCTTGGGAACAAGCAAGACGCAGGTGTTTTCCTCGTTTTGCAAAAGGTTGTGTTTCCTGTCTCGTCTCTTTGCGGTTTGGAAGATGGGCCTTGCTCTTGCGCTTGTGCCAGGTTCGGGGCACCACTCCGAAGTCGGCAGCTCCGAGCATGCCGAGGGCGCCAGGCATGCCGCTGAGCGCGCCCATGGGCTTGCCGATGCCCTGCGCACCCATGCCCAGCATGCCCGGCATGCCCGGCATGCCCGGCATGCCCGGCATGCCGCAAATGCCGCAAAGCGCGCCTCAAAGCATGCAGAGCATGCCGCCCATGCCTCCAAGTGTGGTGCGTGCCGGGCTCGGTGTGAATGGCTCTTCGCCCGGAGTAGTGTGGGGTATTGAGTCAGGTCGTCCTCCTGTTCCGGCTGCTTTTGCTTCCAGGGTGCCACGGGCAATAGGGCCATCGGTGTTGATGCCGAAGCTTGGCTGGCAAGCATGCAGGGTCGATCCTGAGGAGTTGGCTGTTTGCACCTTGGGCGCGCTGCTGAGGACGTCCAAGGCGTCCTCCGGGCCAGGGATGATGTCACCCATGACGATGCCAGGGATGATGCCAGGGGCGATGCCCGGCACGATGCCGTCAATGCCAGCAATGCCGGCGATGCCATCGCCATCGCTTCCATCGCCTGGGCCGGCGACGGCTCCGCCCCTCTTGGCCGGGCCAACGCCCATTACGCCAGTGGCTGCTGAGGCAGCCCCCCCGACACTCCCACCGACTTCCAAGGTGGCGTCAGTCCCAAAGAGCCACACAGGCCACACGATAGACGCGTACTTGGAGGCCTGTGGTAGCCCGGTAACTGGGTAGCCTCCCCTGAACTCCACCCGTTGAATCCCGTGACTTTCTCACGCATTGTGCTAGGTGCAGAGGCTGGCACAAGCCTGGGTTCGCGGCGCCACGCGCAAGCAGAGGCCCAGGAAAAGGCAGCGGAAGGCAGTGCCTCGACTGCTCGTAGCGCATGACGTGCATTGTGTGTTGGCCGGTGGATGCTTTCCAAGGAGAAGGACCCATACATGGATCCCAAGGACAGGACTCGTCTTGCTGGCAATGTGACGTTTGGGATGCCAGGAAGATCCTTACCTGGTGATGCTCGCCGAGGTCCGCCCCACGGCTAGCCTGGCGTGGTGCAATGCATTGTAATCTCTCGGGTGCCCATTTTCTATCACAGCCACAGGCGGAGGCAGACGAAGAGATGGAGACGTGTGGGTTGTGCAGCGCAGATGTTTTGCAGTGTTGCCCTTTTTTAACCAACACTTTGTAGGCAGAATCCAGCCTGTGCATGTATATGCTTATTGTCCTACCCTGACGGATGAGGGACCTTCACTGGCATGTACAAAAGGCAGCTACCAGATTTGAAGCAAATGGAAGCAAACGTCAAACTTTGTGTGTTGCGGGGGGGCTGCTTCACTTTTCTGCGAGGAGGCGATGCCGCCCCCAAGCAGTGCTACCGCCCACAAGCGGAAGGACACAGGCAGGCACGCATCACTCAGGTCACGCAGTTGCATCAATATTTTTAGTCTCAACTTGGTTTGGATGCAGGCCCGCCCAAGGCACCTGTGGAGGCATGTGCCGTTCGAGGGGTTGAATGGGCTGTCGGAAGTTTCGACACGGCAAGTGCGCAAATTGCCAAAGTGCAGGTGGAAGACCTGGAGCCGGGTCCCAATTCGACTCCGTCGATTCCGTTGGGTGCTGGGCGGTGTTGGGTGTTTGGGCTGAAGCTGAGGTCCGGTTCCACGGAAAGCTCAGGTTCTTCTGAGGGTGAGGAGTCTGAGGCAGTTGATGCGAGCCTGGCGCATGGTGAATGAGCCCTTTTGGTGCGAGGAGGTAGACGATGACGAGGTGGAAGAGCCCCCCGGCGCCCAGGCGCGCACCATGCGCGATGCACGGCGCAAGACATGAGAACTTGGCAGGAAGCTGGGCGAGTGGAGCTCTTCAAGCCGCTTGGGATGTGAAGGATTCAGGGCAGTAGGGCAAGTTCTTCGGTTGCTCGGTTGGGAGTGAGGGCATCAGGGCATCAGGCAATAGGGCATTAGGGCATTTTGCACATTTAGGCTCGGCGCGAAGTGCTGCACTGTGATGGCGCACTTTGTGGGCGGCAGCGAGGCGTCTCTGCAGCGGAGGCCAGGGATGGATGCGTCTTGGATCTTGGGAGCCTGGCGAACTGGAAAGAACGAGGGGCCTTTCCCCTTTCCAGAGCCAGGCTTGACATCGATCAACGTGTCCGACTTGAGCATTGCTGCGCCCCAGTCCCGCTTTGTCTCGCATAGCCAAAAGGCTCCCGAAAGCTTGCCATTGAGGCTGCTTTACTTTTTTACTTGGAGAGCTTGGGTGTAAGCTGAGGCCGGAAGCACTTGCAGTGGGCCGGCGACCTCACATCCGTGCCTGTCGGCATGTTGCAGAGTGGAGGGAGGTGGTGTAAGGACAACGCTGCTAGGCACTAGCTGAACACTTCATCTATCGCCTCTTTCTGTTGAGGCTGTGTTTGATCCTTTTTGGCTTCGCGGTCAGTGAGTTGCCCCTAACACCTTGCTTGATTTTTGCGCAGCAGGTGTGGCATTTCGCTCTTTCTGACTTGAAGGAGAAGGCCAGAAGGTTTCTAAAGTGATGGACGCAGCTTTTGTTACCAGTCTCAGTCAGATTGTTCTGATGACTGGAAGCTCATGTTTAAACTGTTTGCGGGCGGCGGGAGGTTTTGGATGATCCGCAACATGAGTTGAGCTGTCGCATGTTCCGACGGTCCCATCTCAGCCATGCAAGGTATCTGTGTTTCGCGCAGGTTGCTTGGAACACGCTTTGCAACTACTTCGTCTCACGGAAGCGCGTCGGACTTGCCGAGCTGGCGGGTGGCGTTGCTGGGTCCTCAGAATGGAGTGTCATCGCCGGCCCAAGCCGCAAAACTGAAGCCACACCAGAGTAGGAAGATATCACGGCACGTGCTTTTTGAACGCGGACCGGAGGTGTACGTCGTGCCCCCAGACAGCACCTTCCTCTCAGAGCTGGGCCTCCCGGCTGCGGAGAGCCTGGCGGGGAGTTTGCTGGGCCTGCAGGCGGGGCAACGCCGCTTGAGCGCTTTCCTCCGTGAGCCTGAGCCGTGAGCGGATTGGAGTGAGCCTGAACGTCGGATGGGGAATGTTGGCTCAATTCAATATTGTGTTTAGTTCACGTGTTGTTTCATCATCAACCATGCGTGCCGAGTGGCCGCTTGGCTCAAGTTCATTCCTTCCCGTCAGGAAGGACTAGGTTCCACGTGCATAGTCTGTGAAAACCTGGGAGCTGCTGCGGGTCGGGGCTAGGAGGGCGCGCTGGTCTTCCTGGGCTTAGGCGTCTTTAACTGTCACACCCACAACCTGGTCATCGGCTCCTTCTCGGGACTGGGTTCTTTTGGTACTTCGTGGATTACGTGTACCTCTTTGATTCCCTGGACTACGTGTTCGCCCAAAACCGCAGGTTCTCAGCCGTAACAGCTAGGAGCTGGGGCTGGTGGCCCGGTTGCGGGTCGTGACCCGCTACTTGCTCCTCCTCGCCTACGTGTTCACACAATGGCGTCTCCGGGAGCTTCGCACCGTGGGCCCGGCTTCGTGGACGACAAGGCCAACGCCCTTCGCGGCAACGCTGCGCTCCATGCCCCGGCGTAGACAGCCGGCTGTGGCCCCTTCCCCCGGTGATGGAACCCTTTCTAGAAGAGGCTGTGGTCCCTCCGAACCAGGTCCTGCCGTCGATTTCGCCAGCCCTTCCCTTCGTGGCCTTTCAGCTCGAGGACAGCCTCTCGGAGGTGCGACTTTGAATGCATCGCCGTCGACTCGGGTGCCCTTTCGGTTGGGAACATTGATATTCAATCCCTTTTTGATGCTGATTGGAGATCCCAACCTTCCCGGCCTTCCCGGTCCGATTTGCCCTTTGCCGGGTGGCCCGTTGAGGAATTTTCCCCTTCTCATGTTGCAGGTCCGGGCCAACTCGACTCGGGCGATCGGGCAATTGAAGACTGGCCGCAAACAGCAGGCCGTCCTTCCGTTTCAGGTTCATTTGCAGCCATCACCACTGATGATCATCCTAGCCAGGCTGATTTGGACTTCATCCCGGATGCAGTATCATCTTACACGTCAGGTACCCATGATCAGGATGCGAGCCGCTACAACGCTGGCTCGAACCCACAGCCACCCTCAGGCACGGATGCGAGCCGCTACAACGCTGGCTCAATTCCAACCGATCCATCGTCAGGTACTCAACAACAGGATGCGAGCCGCTACAACGCTGGCTCAATTCCATCGAGCCCGACCTCAGGTACTCACGAACGGGATGCGAGCCGCTACAACGCAGGCTCAAATCCGCACGACCCAATGTCAGGTACTCATGAACAAGATGCGGGCCGCGAAACAGCAGGCCCAAATCCACTTTCCGCATCATCGAGAACGGACTCGAAAAGAGTCCGCCCCAGCTGTGATCGACCTTGAGGAGCACTCCCATCATCGTACCAGTGATGGATTCGAGCAGGATTCACCTGGGAATGGATCTACTCCCTTCGATTTCCTCCTCGGCATCCCGTTCCACCAGCCACCTAGAAGGGGCAACGAGGATGATGAGACCATTCCTGGAGTTCTTGATGCCATTGATGAAGCTCGCTCGCACCAAGCCGCGTCGCCAAGGTCCTGTCGCCGAAGCCCTTTGTTCATGATGTCGCCCAACGACTCGATCTTAATCAAGCTGATCATGGTCAAGCCCAACAGCGTGGGTCATCGTCTCGCGATCTCCCGCCGGGACAAACCGGCACTGACTCCCGAGCCCAAGCTACTAAAAGGAGCTCCGAGTCACCTGAAAGACGCTCTTCGGTTGCGCTCTCGTCCCCCCGCCCACCATGACCCTGTTGAGGTTCCCATCCACTCTGCTGGGCCCGGACTTAGCTCCAATGCCCCGATGTCTGAGAAGGACACCGACGATGGCACCTAGGAATCGACAGCTGCTGTCGTTCCTGGAAACGGAGGACTCCCTGAAAATCGACCGATCACTGATGCTATCGTCCCCGCCTTCTTCCAGATCGGAACTCCTAGCCGGACACCCGACAGTGACGAAGGTGAACAGGGTGCTGGTGGCACAAACAGTCGCCCCGCGGCCGGCCCGTCCGAGGCTCCGCGGCACAAACAGTCGCGCCCGCCGGCCCGTCCGAGGCTCCTCATCTGCATCTGTATCTGTATCTGTATGGCCATCGCAACCAAGCGGTGCGCCAGCAATGCACCCCAATGGTTGGCGCCCAGCGAGCCCGTAAACCGGACATGGATATCCTCCTATTGTCCAGAATGCGGGCTGCGCCAGGCGACGCTGGCAGCAACATGACCCAGGTCTTTCACTGGCCACTGGTTGCTCAGCGTGCAAGACCCTCCCCAGGTAACGTTGCCAAATCCCGTCCAAGGCGCGTACTGAACCCTCCTCCCCTTTTTTGCCTGGCAACAACTATGCCGCACCAACGCTGCGTCTCCTCACTCCTGTAGAACTAGCTTCAGGCAACCGCCGACAAACCACATCATCTGTGTGTTCGAGAAAGCTGCCCTCGCTTTGCCGTGGAGGCATGCCCGGGGAGACAGAGCAGAGTTGTCTAGTCAAACCAGCGGTGCTCACGCAAGCGCAAAACACATGGCTGACTGGGACTGCGCCTGCGGCGCAAGACGGACAGTCAAACAACCTTGGCAGCTCAAGTCGTCCAAGCAAAGGCAGAGGCCATCTTCCCGTGACGCGGACAATACTCCAGGCCCGAAAATTGAACCACGTGATATCCACGTCACTAAGGTCGATGCCAAGGTCCTCCCATACCCAAGCCACTGATTGAAACTGCAACTGCCCCAGCGTGACTCCGCCCAGCCCCTGCATGGGTTCGTTCAAGTGCTGGCAGAGTTGCCGACGGTCGTGTTCCAAAAATAGAGGAAGAAGGATTTCTCGGCGGTAGCGGGAAAGCAACTTCTTTCTGAGTCTGGGCTCCCTCCGCGCCAGCTCTATCTGGTCGCCTGCAAAAAGCCCGCAAGACCTGATCGCCGGTACGGACTCATGAAGGTCAGCTTGTTGGAACAAGTCACAAACCTTGGAGAACGAAGACGCACAAGGCAAAGTTTCAATCAGAGAGCCCAAGACGACAGTAGGGTGCTCAGCTGGCAAGAAGTGCATCCGCGCTTGGTACATAGCTACTTCCAAGAGTAGGCAAGTGCCAAGGCGCAAGTTCCAGCCGCACTGCGCTACCGCTACGTGATGTCTGAGCTCCTTCTGGTAGCGACACCCCAAGATGGTCTTGGCCATCCTCCACTGCAAAAAATCCAGCTTGCGGAGAACAGATGGGGCAACTGCCAGGAAGGGCGCTGGAAAGAGGACAGCAGGGTGAATACGCGTGATGACTTGCGCGGCCACAACTGGGGCTGAGAAACCTGCGGCCTCTGCAGTGTGACACATAGCCTCGAACAGCTTCCACGCCTTTGAAATTGTTTGTAGAAGCCACGGCGCAAAAGTGAGCTGAGAATCAACCAACACGCCCAAGATGCTCTTCTGGTCCACTACCTGGCAGTCAAGGGTGTCCTGGTCCAGCTCCGGGCTACCCATCATGGCTAGCGCGCATGTCTTGTTTGCGCCGTAATGGAAATTAGATTTGGTCGTCCTAGCGTAGGCGCTGCAAGCAGAGCCCTTGTGCCTTCCCACAATAGCCCGCAAAGCTCCGGGCGAGGGGCAAGGCACTGTGGTGTCGTCCACGTATTGCAGTGGCCCAATTCGATGAGTGCCTAAGGAGTCAAGCAGAGCGCACCTGTCCGCAAATGATGGCAGATTGGAGAGCGCTTCTCTCAAAGCCTCGTCAAAGACCTGCTGCGACAAGTGTGTTTGCAAGTAGCAAGTGACCTGCTTCAAGCTCACTGGTGATGGGCAGGAAACAAGATCTGCAGGTGTGTCAAGTAAACCATGGTGAGCCAAAGCTCTTGCTATCTGCGGTGGCAGCCAGGCGCCCACCCCATGAGGCAAAGCTTTGTCAATTTCAACTTTAAGCCAACTTAGAAGTCCGTTGAAGACATGTACACTAAAACGCCTCCCTTGTGCAATGCCGCACCCCAGTGTGAAGACCTCTGACAGTAAGTGTAAGCCATGTAGTTGTACGCACTGCGTGTCCATGTCCATGACATCATCCAGCAACAGCCAGTCCACCCCAGCAACACCTGCCTGTGCACAGGCAAGCTTCATGCAAGGCAACAAGGCAACATCGAAAGCCCAGCGTAGGTCCAGAATCGCAAAATACAGAGGCAGCCCTTGGAAGACAGCCGGCTGTGGCCCCTTCCCCCGGTGATGGAACCCTTTCTAGAAGAGGCTGTGGTCCCTCCGAACCAGGTCCTGCCGTCGATTTCGCCTACCCTTCCCTTCGTGGCCTTTCAGCTCGAGGACAGCTTCTCGGAGGTGCGACTTTGAATGCATCGCCGTCGACTCGGGTGCCCTTTCGGTTGGGAACATTGATATTCAATCCCTTTTTGATGCTGATTGGAGATCCCAACCTTCCCGGCCTTCCCGGTCCGATTTGCCCTTTGCCGGGTGGCCCATTGAGGAATTTTCCCCTTCTCATGTTGCAGGTCCGGGCCAACTCGACTCGGGCGATCGGGCAAGTGAAGACTGGCCGCAAACAGCAGGCCGTCCTTCCGTTTCAGGTTCATTTGCAGCCATCACCACTGATGATCATCCTAGCCAGGCTGATTTGGACTTCATCCCGGATGCAGTGTCATCTTACATGTCAGGTACCCATCATCAGGATGCGAGCCGCTAAAACGCTGGCTCGAACCCACAGCCACCCTCAGGCACGGATGCGAGCCGCTACAACGCTGGCTCGATTCCAACCGATCCATCGTCAGGTACTCAACAACAGGATGCGGGCCGCTACAACGCTGGCTCAATTCCATCGAACCCGGCCTCAGGTACGAACGGGATGCGAGCCGCTACAACGCAGGCTCAAATCCGCACGACCCAATGTCAGGTACTCATGAACAAGATGCGGGCCGCGAAACAGCAGGCCCAAATCCACTTTCCGCATCATCGAGAACGGACTCGAAAAGAGTCCGCCCCAGCTGTGATCGACCTTGAGGAGCACTCCCATCATCGTACCAGTGATGGATTCGAGCAGGATTCACCTGGGAATGGATCTACTTACTCCCTTCCTCCTCGGCATCCCGTTCCACCAGCCACCTAGAAGGGGCAACGAGGATGATGAGACCATTCTTGGAGTTCTTGATGCCATTGATGAAGCTCGCTCGCACCAAGCCGCGTCGCCAAGGTCCTGTCGCCGAAGCCCTTTGTTCATGATGTCGCCCAACGACTCGATCTTAATCAAGCTGATCATGGTCAAGCCCAACAGCGTGGGTCGTCGTCTCGCGATCTCCCGCCGGGACAAACCGGCACTGACTCCCGAGCCCGAGCTACTAAAAGGAGCTCCGAGTCACCTGAAAGACGTGAAGCTGCTCTTCGGTTGCGCTCTCGTCCCCCCGCCCACCATGACCCTGTTGATGTTCCCATCCACTCTGCTGGGTCCGGACTTAGCTCCAATGCCCCGATGTCTGAGAAGGACACCGACGATGGCACCTAGGAATCGACAGCTGCTGTCGTTCCTGGAAACGGAGGACTCCCTGAAAATCCACCGATCACTGATGCTATCGCCCCCGCCTTCTTCCAGATCGGAACTCCTAGCCGGACACCCGACAGTGACGAAGGTGAACAGGGTGCTGGTGGCACAAACAGTCGCCCCGCGCCCGCCGGCCCGTCCGAGGCTCCTCATCTGTATCTGTATCTGTATCTGTATGGCCATCACAACCAAGCGGTGCGCCAGTAATGCACCCCAATGGTTGGCGCCCAGCGAGCCCGTAAACCGGACATGGATATCCTCCTATTGTCCAGGATGCGGGCTGCGCCAGGCAACGCTGGCAGCAACATGACCCAGGTCTTTCACTGGCCACTGGTTGCTCAGCGTGCAAGACCCTCCCCAGCTAACGTTGCCAAATCCCGTCCAAGGCGCGTAATGAACCCTCCTCCTCTTTCTTCCCTGGCAACAACTATGCCGCACCAACGCTGCGTCTCCTCACTCCTGTAGAACTAGCTTCAGGCAACCGCCCACAAGTGCTACAACAGAAGAGCCTGCAGATCGTCAAGGGCGGGCGATCGCTCCAACAGCCGGTCGTGCCCTGCACGGGACTGACGCGTCAAAGACCTGCTGCGACAAGTGTGTTTGCAAGTAGCAAGTGACCTGCTTCAAGCTCACTGGTGATGGGCAGGAAACAAGATCTGCAGGTGTGTCAAGTAAACCATGGTGAGCCAAAGCTCTTGCTATCTGCGGTGGCAGCCAGGCGCTCACCCCATGAGGCAAAGCTTTGTCAATTTCAACTTTAAGCCAACTTAGACGTTGAAGACATGTACACTAAAACGCCTCCCTTGTGCAATGCCGCACCCCAGTGTGAAGACCTCTGACAGTAAGCCATGTAGTTGTACGCACTGCGTGTCCATGTCCATGACATCATCCAGCAACAGCCAGTCCACCCCAGCAACACCTGCCTGTGCACAGGCAAGCTTCATGCAAGGCAACAAGGCAACATCGAAAGCCCAGCGTAGGTCCAGAATCGCAAAATACAGAGGCAGCCCTTGGAAAGACCGCAGTTCAGTCAGCAAGACCAAGGCTAAGACCAAGAACTGCGGACTGGAAACTCCACCCGCCTGCCCCGGTCCTGCCATGCGCTCCAGAAAAAGTCTGTTTCGGCCTATCCATAGCCCGTCAACCACGTGTGCCATGTCAGAAACCGAACTCACTGGGCGAAGGCACTTGATGTGTCGCACATTGCGACTACCAGACTTCCTGATGTGCGAAAACTGCCTTAGCGACCATAAAGAAGAAGTGAGGCCGAAGCGCCTGCTGAGGCTGGCCAAAGCCAGCGTGACTTGCCGGCTGGCCTGGTTTGGTGACTTAATCAGAGAGAAGCAACCCTTCAGGCATTTTTTGGAAGCCGAACATTTCTGGAGGACTTCCTCAAGCTCAGTGAGCCAAGAGCCAAGTGCTGTTGGACAACAACAGCCCAAGTCTCCCCAAGATCTTGTCGAAAGGTTGGGCTGTTTTTGTCGTGCACACACAGTGTCACACACACATTGACATGTGCATCAAGTGTCTGACTTGGGCAATGCGAGTTACCCTTTCACCCCTCCGGATTCTTGGATGTGATAGGTTTCATGTTGCTTTTGGTCTACCTTTGCCGTGGACCCTTAAGCAAATCAAACATGTTAACCGAAATACGGTCCTGCATACATTTTCGTCTGAAGTCACCAACCTCATGTTGGACACCTTGCAAAAACACGGCGTCATGCTCAAAGTTGTTGCGCGCCCTGCCGATCATGTCTTCCATCAAGGCTTCCAGCATGTTTTCATCGGTCAAGGCAGCGCCCGTTACTTCATCAACCAAATTGACTTCAAAGTGCTCCCTGTTCAGAAAGTTGGATAGAAACCTCTCAGCTGCCCCTTTGTCCTCGCTCCTAAGTTGGGTGTATTGGCAAACCGCTCTGCTCTGCTCCTCGTTGACAGCTTCTCGGACTGCCTCACGGAAATCTCGGTCACAAGCAAAGCTGGCCGGATTCAAGCTTCTGGGACCTTGTGGTTGCGTTGCCTTGACTTTGACTGCTTCTGCGCAATGGCCTGCCAGAACCAGTAGCACATCCCTGGACCACGCTGCTGTGTCCAAAGTGTTGCGTCTGAGCTTTTTACCGCGCAAGATGGTAGGCACTGCCCCGTCTCTTCCCGTTAGTCTCAGCACCGCCTCAATGGCTTCAGCCAGGGCGCCCAAAGGAACAGCAATCTCCTGCAAGGCCACATCCCAGATCCCACCTGAGAGCCACGCAATTCTCCCCAAGTTGCTTCTGTTTGCACTCTCCCGATCAAACGCGACCTTAGTGTACACAAGATGGTGGTCGGAGCTTCCCACAAGTTCATCAACTTTGAAGAATGGCAAACTCAGCGTCCCTGAGGCGAGGATCAAATTGATGGCGGTGCCTGAGACATGCGTAGGCACGTTGGCGTTGCGTAGACCCGCCAGTTTGACAAGTTCCTCTATTCGCGCATCTTGCGCTGATTGGCAACAATGTATGCATCTGCATGTTGGTGGGTGATCAACCAAGAAGCTGAAATGGGCATTGCCATCCCCCGTCAAAATAAAGTCAGCGCGAGGGAAAGTTTGCTTCAAAGCTGCAAATGAATCAATCAAAAACTGCCATGTGTCACCATCGCCTCCAGGCTGGCAATAAAAACTACAGCAGACAAGGTCCGGTCGACGTGATGCAGGCGCTGGTTGAACTTGGATCCAGCAACAGCGGTCCGAGCAGTAATCCTCTAAAACTACAACAGACTCAGCAAGGTCGCTGTCTATGAAAAACCCTGCTGTGTGACACCGACAGATCTGACTCCAACCCACAGCGGGAAAAAGGTCCGGCAGGAGAGCTCCAGGGGGCATTCTTGCCCCTGGGAGCGCCAAGATACCCAAACTGTGATCCTGCATGGCCGACGCCATTGCCCAAAGCCTCCAGTGCATGAGGCGGTCCGTCCCCAACTGAGTGAATCCAGAGCGTCCTGGGTTTAAGCAACCAATGCCTATCTTTTGAGAAACCACAGCTCCCAAGTCACTCTCAAGCTTCGTGATCGGCACGGCCCCAATATACGGGGAAATTATTTCATTTTTCGCACGTGCTTCAAGGTTCGGGATGACAGTTTTGCCTCAGAAACCTCCGAAGAGGGCTCTCTCCAACTTCTTTGGGCTTGTTTGCAGCCAGTCGAGGAAAAAACGCGCTAGCACCTCATGCATGGCTGTCACCTGCGGAGCGTCATCGCCATGTGTCCCTAGGCTACCACCGCGGGGGGCTGGACCTTAATGCCCTTGTACTGGCGGAAGCGATGTTAACAGTAGCAGCGGACCAACAAAAAAAACAGCAGGAAAAAACAACAAGAGCAACAACCTCAGGGGAAAAAGGAAGAACAAAAACAAAAGCAGCAACCCTGCCACAGCATCATGACTGCCACATCACGAAACAGAAGAGGGCCAAAAATCAGTTTTCAACTTCGAAGGCTTGAAAAGCTTCGATGCTGCATGTCTTATCCATGCACTCCAAGTGTTGAGAAGCGTGGCTCAAACCACGACTTCTTGAATTTGACAAGCTGTGCCCAATCTACAGCAAACCGAACTGGCAAAGTGCAACACCCCACAAAGAACACCGGCGCATGCTTTGATGCATCCCCTACGCCCCTGCGTGTTGCAGCGAGGCCTTCATGATCAAGTCTCTGGCCTAGAAAGGCAAGAAGGCTCTCGATGTGAGCCTCGACAGCTCCACGGCGCCCCTTGGCCACCACAGTCCTTTGTCTTAGGTTTGCCTGTAGCGTGATCTTCTGTTCACCGGGAGCTCGCTTAAAGACAACGATCAGAGCAGGCTGGACGTTGTCCCCGGAAACCGTGGCGAAAGGGCAAGGCACCACAACACCACCTTCGTTTGCCTTTTGGGCAAGAATCTGGATTCCCATGCCGGAGGCCAGTTCGTGAAGTCCTCTGGCGCTGGCCACGCCCGGCGTGAACGTAACCTGCAAGGCTGTACGGAAATCCCCTGAGGCCTCAGCCACCTTAGAATGCCAGTTCCGAAGGGTCTGCTCGTACTGATTGATGTCCTTGATTTTCAACAAGGACAAGGCCACCCCTTCAGAACCCTGCATCTGACCCTGACCATCACCCTCCTGGTGGTCAACCAAGTCACCGGTCTGAACCTCGTCAAGGAAGGTGTTCGACGTGCTGGACTTTTCCAGATACACACGTGCCTTCTTCTCCAGTCTGGGTTCCATAGCCTGGGCTTCCTGAGTACCTACCAGCGCTCTTTTGGGCTGACGGGCCTCTGGGGCACCATCGTTTTCTGAACTCTTTGTGGTCAGCTTGGAGCTTGACCTTTCAAACTCCTCTATAAATTCCTGTTCCCACTGCTCCGCCCAGTGGTCATGGTTAGGCTTGGGGCTGGATGGTTTCTTGACATCTGCCTCAGCCCAACGGATCCAACTCTCCAAGCTAAAGTGGATGCGGATGTGCGAATCCCAAGCACTCATGGCTCTAAAGGGGAAGGGGAACAGCAAAACACTAAAAAGTTACCTCGGGCCACATTGCCACCCGTCAATCAATAGCTCAAGCTGCCTGCAAACATGTACCCTCCTAGTGGGAGAGCAATGACGCGCAATACTCTGCATCCAAGATCAGGCCAATACTAGAGGTTCCATCTGGCAGCCCGTGCGCAATTCGTTTTGAGTGAAGCCAGCATGCACACCTGAAGGTACACTCGAAATGCCAGCAAAAAACCTGCGGCGCGGCGAAGGGTGACAAGCCCTTAAAAACAAGGAACAACACACAAACACCCGCACACACACACACACACCCCAAGTCAGAAAAGAAGGCGGCGCAGCGAAGGGCGACAAGCCCCAAGAACAAGGCGCAACACACAAACAGACACACACACACACACCAAGACAAACGTGAAGGCGGCGCGGCGAAGGGCGACAAGCCCCAAGAACAAGGAACAACACACACAAACACAAACAGGCACACACACACCAAGACAAACGTGAAAGGCGGCGCGGCGAAGGGCGACAAGCCCCAAGAACAAGGAACAACACACACAAACAAAAACAGACGCACACACACACACACACACCAAGACAAACGAGAAGGCGGCGCGGCGAAGGGCGACAAGCCCCAAGAACAAGGCACAACACACAAACAGACACACACACACACACACACACACCAAGACAAACGTGAAGGCGGCGCGGCGAAGGGCGACAAGCCCCAAGAACAAGGAACAACACACACACACACACACAAACACAAACAGACACACACACACACACACCAAGACAAACGTGAAAGGCGGCGCGGCGAAGGGCGACAAGCCCCAAGAACAAGGAACAACACACACACAAACAGACGCACACACACACACACACACACACACCAAGACAAACGAGAAGGCGGCGCGGCGAAGGGCGACAAGCCCCAAGAAAAAGGCACAACACACAAACAGACACACACACGCACACCAAGACAAACGAGAAGGCGGCCCGGCGAAGGGCGACAAGCCCCAAGAACAAGGAACAACACACACACACACACCAAGACAAACGTGAAGGCGGCGCGGCGAAGGGCGACAAGCCCCAAGAACGAGGCACAACACACACACACAAACAGACACACACACACACACACACACCAAGACAAACGAGAAGGCGGCGCGGCGAAGGGCGACAAGCCCCAAGAACAAGGAACAACACACACACCCACACACATCAAATGGCTCACATGCAACCACTCATCCGCGCCAGGGTAAAACGTTCAGCACCACATGTAGGCGGCGATTATCAGCCTATCCGGCTGCCTCTGAACTTCAGGGGCTGCTTCTCGCGATCCACAACGAGATCCGAGGATGCAAGGCTGAAATCCAGGGTTGCAGGACCGCAGGGATGACGTCAACGCCTGTGTCGGAGAGATCAAGAAGATAAATAATCGCATCTTCTCCGCCGTTCCATGTTCCGTGAGATCCACGAGTGGGTTGGACGGAGTCAGGAGGAGACGAACGACCGCTTTAAGCTGTATCCAACTCCGTCATCGTATCGGCCGCTGAGCTTCGCGAACAGGCCGAGTCCCTTGAAAACATAAGGTTCAGCTCATTAGGTTTTCCGAGATTGGGGCTCTCGAAGCTGAGATTCGGAGGATCAACGGTGTGGTCGAAGCTAACTTTCGGAGTGTCGTTGAAATGGAGGGAACTATCGCGAAAGAGAGGACGATCCGTGGGAACGTTGAGACGTACATCCAGCATCTCGTTCCAGCTACGGATTTGAGGCAGCTCATTAAGGACCTTCACAAGAAATCAGGGTCCAGTTCGAGGCGCATGCGGGAGAAGTTCATGAAGATTGTCCTGCGGGTCAACGAGATCAATTTGGTTGAGTTGAGGGAACGACCTCCTACCATTTATGAATTCCCTGGTGGTAATGGTGCTTTTCTCCACTGGAGCGGGATCATGGCAGAAGTCTGGCACGGATTCTCTTCCTCAAGATCGAAATCCCGGAGGATCTCCGTCTCGTGCTACCGGTATGACGAACTCGTCGAGACCTCCTCCTCCTCCTCCTCCTTCTGGGCCACCTCCATCTTCACCATCCGCTCCCGGGCCCGCCTTTGACAAATGGGGCGAAACCTCGAAAGAGGGACTTGCGCTTTCAGAAGAAGAGTGCGAACCAATGTTGGCCGAAGAGATCAAGGAGGCTCTGCGAGATTGCGACTACGATCCTTTCTCTGACTTCATCGAAGATGAGTCGAGTGTCGCTCCAGCTGTTCCTGGAAGAGCAGGATCAGTACAAAGCTCCCAAATTTGCGCCAGGCGCAAAACCTGGAGTCTTCCTTGGATACAGGCTTGAACCTGGCGGCAAGTGGAAGGGCGAATATTATGTTGCCGATCTCGAACACTTCCAAGCTGGAGTTGTTCGGCCCAGCATTCATCAAGTGAAGCAGATCTACCACATTGCCGAAGAGCCCTACGTATTTCCTCTCTTAAAGGCGTACGAGGCCCGAACTCGAGAGATTGCGTCACACAAGGCTGACCGGGCTAACCGTTCAGTTTTGACGAAGGGAGGTTTGACCCCGACGATGATGATGATGATGATCACCGTGACCACCAACGCAAGACTGACGTCGATGGTGCCCCTGATGCAGGCATTGGTGGTCAGCCCGAATCCAGTAGTTCTTCCTCCCACAAAAGAGGAGATTACTGGGTGCGTTTTGAGGATGAGAAGTCATGGCATCGCTACCACATTGAGGCAAGAAAGACTTCTTTGGCGATGATACCCGACCCCTTCCACCAGGGGGGCCCGATTCAAGCTGATCTTGATGACGTTCGAATCGCCCACTGCAAGTTCCTTGACTCTAGAGAGGAGGTCTATCGCGACTCCCGAGACGTTTATGCGAGTGGCCACCGAGTTAGAACACACAAGTTCTGGACCGGAGTTACCATCCTCTATGACAAGGGTTGTGCCCAAGAAACCCTTACCTGTCGACGAGTTGCCTGAAGGAGGCAATTGACTATCCTCAATCTTCCAACCGAAAGGATGGTCTTTATATCGGGACCGGGAAGCCCAACTCCATCTCATCTGATGACTGGAGAGCTATGTCTCTCATGGCGCGAAGGATTTACGTTAACACTGAGAGAGAGCTTGAGCTGAAGAAGTCTCGCACAAGCTGATCGAGATTGTTAGGAAGAACCCCAAGTGCGATCTTTGGTCGTCCATACCGTGTGGACCTTGGAGTACTTGGCAATACGTCAACCTGTCTCAATATGGGCCCAAGTTTGCTGCTGAGCTGAATGATGCCCAAAGGCAGTCTCAGATCATGTTCGCCGCCTTCATCCGGGAATCGAGAGAACGGAGAGGTGGCGGCCGCATTGCCTATGAATGGCCGCGTCACTGCCTTGGATGGTCTCAGCCCTTTATGAAGAGGTTTCTAAACGATCCTGAGATCCTCACTGTCAATATCGACGGATGCGACTTTGGCATGAAGGACAAGAACGGGGCTCCGATCCGCAAGCAGTGGAGGATCGCTACTAATTCTCCCGACCTTGCTGCAGCCCTCGAGAAGATCGCGCGTGTCGTCACGAGAAGGGGTTTGCACATGCCAGGATCGAAGGATCCGTCACTCCGCTCACTGCGTTGTACCCTAAGCAGATGTGGCAGACGATCATCAAGGCCTGGTACAAAGGGAAGATGGAGAAGCCCACGATCACTGTCGCCGCTGAGTTAAACGACAACACTGCATGGAAGAGGGATCCCACCGCGCTCTACCATTCACCCTATTGGAGATAAGGTTGTCACCCCTGATAGAGTAGTCGAGGGCCTTGCCTAGCAAATAAATTGCTTCATACATACACCCCCCCCTACAACTTTTTTCATCTTCCATCTTCTACCCTTATTTGTTTTCCTCATTTTTCTACGTTCCTTTCTGTCCGTCTCCATCCCATCCGTTTTTTTCTCATCACTTTTCCAAAATTTTCGCCATCCTTTTCTCCTTCCTCCTCGCCTCATTCATTTCACCAACTACCCTTCAAAATGTCATTTCCTCAATCTCCTCGCCTCATCCATTTCAAAAAAAAATAAATTTTGCAAAATATATTGCAAAAATATTTGTCATCAAAAAAAAATCGAACTGTCTAAAAACGATTTGTCCATTTCTCGGACAAAAAATAGAACAGCAACAACATCACTCCCCTCCTTCGTTTCATCACTTTTATCATATATTTTAATAGGCGTGGTGTCCCTTGTAGGATTTTATCTTCAATATATAAAACGCTATACTTACATTATAATTATAACATATAAGGGTATAAATGTTATTATTATAGTATGATTAAGAATTATGGGTTACATTTTTAGTCAGGAAATATGTCCTCAAATATGTAATCTACATATTTATCAATATCGCCAATGTCTATATATTTGATATTGTCTTTTCCTATTATTGAATAAATATATTCCCAGAAAAACAAATTAACTAGTAGCCATACTTGATATTTAGTGTTGTAGTAAGACCATACATGATATTTAGTTATTCTAAATTCATTCAAGACCTCGTTTATTTTATCTTTACTTAATAAATGCCAATCAATCGCTTCAAACATGTCTCGAATTTTTTTAACAAATGCTTTATATGGTTTAATTGCGTTTGCTCCTCCAAACCTCTTAATTAAATCTTTATTATTAAAGAACTCATCAATTTCTTTTTCAAATGACTTTCTAGCAATTTTATGGTAAAAACATACAGGAAATCGTTTTTGATATCTCATAAAGAATTTTAATTGTAATTGAAACTTTGTATATCCCTTATCCTTGTGTTCTTCAACAAAAAACTTTTCAAGGTCTCTTGTTTTACAGCATTGATTACAATATACATCATATTCACTTATTTTATTACATAGATTGGCGGGTAATAACTTATACAATGTTATATTAACATCATTCCTTTTAGTTGTACAACATTCGCACTTTGAATAATTAAATAACATTTCCACTGTAATATATATAGTGTTTATTTCTTTAAATACTTTTTTACAAGAAATAAAATTACATATTGAAATATAATTATAACATATAATATTTTACATGTTATTATTATATTATGATTATAATTTCAGTTCAGGATAACTATTTAATTGATATGTTTTACTTCTTTCATACATCATTTTAAATATAGTATTAATATCTATCACCATATTGTTAACATTAAACTGTTCACTTTCAATATATGATTTAATGATTTTTTTTTACATCAAACCCTCTTTTTCTTTGATAAATCAATGCCCATAATATGTAGTAAATAATGTCATACTTTTTCTTACTGATTTCAAGAAATGCTTTAACATAATCATAAGGTGGTATTTCATACACAGTTAAACATATCAAAATGTCATCTTCAACATTTCTTTCATTAAGCCTTTTAATGTCCAAATTATATTCGATTGCTTCTTGGTAATATCTCCATTTTCTACAAATTTTACATATATTTTTGTTATCCAAAGAATAATCAATAATATTATTAACTATTCCATTAGGTAAATTCAATTTATATAATTCCATATTTTCTTTTTTGAAGTGGCAACAGTCGTAGCATTTCTTATTGATATAACTGTTGATTACGGTTTCAACCATTGCTATTATAATATATATAGTTGTTATTTATTCAAATATTTTTTACAAGAAATAAATTTATACATTTAATAACTCATGTCTCAAAAATGCCCTGTCATAATTTTCAATATAATAATAGTCCTGTCCTAATTTCTTTTCTGTCTTTGCTATTGTGTAAGTCTGCTTTGTGTAATTTCCTACTCTATCTTTTTCATTTGGTCTCCTTTTCCTGAATATCTTAACTTCATTTCCTACATTTAAATCTGGATAAACTCTATTTCTTTTGGCTTTCATACCTAAATTTAACCTCACTTCTAATTGGTGTTTAGGCTTTCTTGCTTCTGACGGTGTTAAGCCGTGCGAAGTGTGCTTTATTCCATTGTTATAGGTTAATATAATCTCGTGTATGTAGTCTGTCCATTGAATAACCTTTCCTTTTTTCTCATCGTTTTCAACCCTCTTATACAAGCTATCTTTAAACGTCCTTATCGCCCTCTCCGCAAATGCTGGGTGTCCTCTGGTTCTGTGCAACTCTATTTTTCACCCTTCAAGAAATCTATAACACTTTGATTGTTATAAGCTCCTTCATCGTCAATATAAATTAGTTTGGGCTTTCCACCCATTTTTTTAATACATTCCATCAGTCCTGCTAAAATGTCCGCTGGCTGTTTTGACATAAGCGGGACAACAACCATATACTTAGAAAATATGTCAATACACATCATGCCAACTTTCATTTTTTGTTTAGGGATATCATTAATGAAAAATAAATCAATTTGAAACTCATAATATGCGTTAGGAGCTACAAATGAATTCTGTCCTCTTGGCTTGGCTTTCTGTTCTACATTCTTCCTAAAAAACTCATTAATATCGTTTATAGTTATTGTGTTATCCTTTTTTCTTGCTTCTTGTAAAGTGCGGTTCTTTGACCCGAAGCCTCCCTTATCATAATAAACATTATTAATAATATCTTGCTTAGATGCCATATAAAATAAGATAGATATTATTTTTCCCGGCGATTACAGTTTAAACAGTAAGATATACAGTTTTCCTTATGATGGGCATAATCGTTGTTTATTCTTTGGGCTGTCATATTGCTATTTATTACTCCATTATTTATTTCTATGTCAAACTCTGAACTGCATTTATTACATCTGGTATTAAGCCTGTCAAATAACCATTTGACATCAATATATTTTTTGTTGTCTATCTCTCTCTCTGCTTTCATGTCTTGTAATTTATATTGTTTAATCTTATGTTCTAAATATCTGGTTACTTGTGCTTCATTTAAATCAGTATCATCTATGTCTGCTTTGAAAAACTTGACTTTATTGATATCTCTGCATCTCGTGATCGCTGTCCAAATCCACTCACGGCTGACCAAATGTGATTTATCCCATTCGTGTATAGTAATGCTTTTATCTACAGAAGCCCCTTGAGACGAATGGCATGTAGCACAATACGCATGTATAAAGTGCTTGTCTAAAGTCGTGGTGTTTGTCATGAATATAGTTTTACTTTTGATATCTTGGATTTCTACTTTCCAATCATCAATACTAATAATTTCATAAGTAATATTTACATTAAACACCTGCCCCATTTCCTTTTTATAAACTCTGCATATCACATGCTCTCCAATTTCATATTTATCTGTCTTTCCTAAATTATTTCTTACGGTCTTGCTTACCCATTTGCACCTAGCATTAGTATAGGCTATGTTATGCTCTCCTTCCATGATGTCGCTTGTAGTTTCAAAATGTTTATTTACTATTTCCTTAAAGGGCAGTTTACTTTTCCAAATGTCATTATATATATCATTCAATTTAATTTTATCTTCTTCTGTCTTAAGTCTCTTAGATATCTTAAGATAAATCTTAAATTTAAATATTTGATTAAGACAGTTGTTTAAATATGTCTCGTGGTCTTGGGTGATAGTTAAGTCAGCTATAGGTTTCAACTGCTTCCCGTCAGCAGTTCCTATAATTATCTTCTCTGGGTGCGTATCCTTAAACTCCCTAACTCTGTTCAACTTCTAATTACCTGCCATACCTAGCTCATCAAACACAATACAATTATAATCAGGATGGTCAAATGTCGGTAATCTTTCTCCAGCTTCTATTGGGATGCTAAAAAAATTGTTTAATGTTATGGCGTCGGCTTCGGTTTCTTGCTTCTGCTTGTTATTAGGACATACGAATAACACATTATAACCTAGATTTTTCATATATTCGCCTATATAACTCTTGCCACTTCCAGCCAGTCTTGCTTTTATCAACCGGATTACATGACACAATTTGCTCACAAATGCTTTTGGTGTCGTATTCGTCTTTAACACGAATTTTTACATTATTGTAAGTCGGAATTTCTGATAACTCATGAACCTTAATTTTGTATATATCGCTCGGTGGTGATACTTGTTTATTATCTTCAGCTCTCCATCCTCCCCTTTTGGTTGAAAACTTAATCAATGTTTTAGCCTTGTCAATATTTTCCTATCAATAATGAAGGCATCGGTTTTAACACTATGCACATTGATATTGTTGTTTTTCAATGTTTTATAATCTTTATGCATTTTAAAATTATGTCGTTGCATGAGTAGCTCTTTAATATACCTAAAGCCATTGGTTAAGTCTTTTTTATGTGTCATTGTCAATGTGTAACATTTGACTTCTGATTCTTTCTCAACGTTTTTGATATCGTATTTTTTAACATCTATAATTTT
The DNA here is from genome assembly GCA_963377175.1 of Effrenium voratum. Lineage (NCBI taxonomy): Eukaryota > Dinophyceae > Suessiales > Symbiodiniaceae > Effrenium > Effrenium voratum. Next base: position 1,283,261 of record CAUJNA010000491.1, on the reverse strand, counting down.
ATAACATTCACGACAATGATTGTGATAATACATATTATTTTTCCAAAATTTATATGTACCATCATCAGAATTCCGGTACCTATCATCATCATTATCATGAGCCTTAAATTCTAAAACCTATCCCTCGCCTATGTTCCTTTCTAATTCTTTAATATATTCATCTGTCATCTCTGTCAAAACCTTATCATCATAAAATCCACTAATCTTATTAATTCTTCCCCCATACAGATTTTGATGATACAGTGCTTCACTTAATGTATCAAATACTAAACTCTTCTGAGACTTGTTAGTTCCCTTTTCTAACAATCCGATATTTACATTCGAAATCAATTTCTTAACCTTGATGTCTTCGCCTAAATTATTTGATATGTTAGTCTTCCATAGGTTCTCAACTATACTTTTATAATCTACTTCATAAATCGAAGAAGGCTTTTTAAAATATAAAATTTCGACTTCGTCAATAAACTCTCCTAAAAACATGCCATATATTAAATTATATTGTTTATTAAAATAATGATGTTTGTTTTCCAGTAAACTTAACTAAGAACAAACATAATTCTCCCATGTTATTAAAATCATGTTTACCACAATCATAAGGCATCCAAATGTCAAATTGTTTAAACACTGGAATTTTTACGATTTTAGTTAAATTATGTGTATATGCCTTGTTCTGGTCAATCTCTATATGTAATTCATTACTATGATAAAAGTAATGAAATTTACCAGCGGGTGCTACTGTCCTGCATGTGTTTAAAATTTCTACATCAATGTCATTATAATAAGATTTATGCAGTGGATTAAATAATGATTTATTGAATTCAAACATCGCTCTCGACATCCTATTATAGGTGTCTTCAGTTTCTACTGTTATACTTGCATTGAAGGCATCAATCAAATTTTTTGTTTTTAACCTGTATGTAATTATTCTTTTCTTAATCTTGAATTAAAACATCAGCTCCGAAATGATACACGCACTAAATTTAATTTTCGGGTCATATCCCGCCTGCTTTGCTTGATAATACATTTTCGCCAAATCATTGCGTGTATATATCATTGTGTATTCGTCTTGTTCGGTGTGTTTTAATATGTCATCCAGCTCTTCAATCATGATGCATTTATTGGGTTCCTCTCTATGATTTAAATAAAAGTCGGTAGAAGCATTAACATTGATATTATACTCTTTCTTTATTCCTAAATTTGATTTCAATTGTTTCAAGTCCTTATTTAATGTATATATATCAAGTCCTTATTTAATGTATATATATGGTCATTCCTTATTAATGCGTAGAATGTTTTAATGTTATGGTTTCTTTTTGGTGGGTCAAATGTAAAAATCAAATTACCCACAATATCGAAAATTCTGGCGGTGATGGCATACTCTTTAAATACCTTGTTCATGTCTTCTATTGAAGCACCATGGTTTTTGAATTCCTCGTCTGTTTTGTCTATGAGTTTCAAAATACCCTCTCTGGTCATCTTCTTCATGTTCTTCTCTTGTCCATAAAAATCATTCAATGTGTTAATCCAACATTCGTTTTCAACATAATGCTTTACCTTAATGGCTTCCTCAAAAGTGCAATATTATGGGTCGAGTTCTGTTTCCATATATCTATGAAAAATACCAATATTATTTGCGTTTTTTAAGTTCTTCTTTTTAGGGTCATAATCTTTAATATCTCCTTCTACCGTGTCGGCATCATAAATGACTACTGCATCTATATAGTGCTTCATTGTCTTGTAATGCCTAGCGATGTCGTCATCTTGCGCCAGTGTTTTAATAACCTTCTTAAAAAGGTTTTTGTCATGCAGTCTAAATATTCTCTTCTTGACTAACTCCTCTATCCATCTTCCAGTCTTCACTCCCGCATGCTTATCATCAAAATGCATGGGATAATATGTCCCGCCTTCAATGTCTTTAAACGATGCTTTTACCTTATGTGCTCCATATCCACTCATAGTAAAAAACTTGTAATCTCTGGGTTTTGTTTTGTGCCCTCTTGTTATGTTCTCCTGTTTGTTCTTTTTCATTCTTTCGTTTAGTGGTTCTCTCTCTTCATATGTGTTCATAACCTGGTCGTATTTTTGATTTGCCTTGCTCTTTTCATCCTCTGATTTTGCCTTTATGAAATCATTAACTATCTTCTCCGCTGTTGTGTATTGTGATATTTTCCTGTCGGTGTATAATCCTATAATGTCTCTAACCTTTGCCTTTTGTTGTGTTGATAAATTCCCCTTGTTCCTTTCGAGTTTGCTTTCTAAAGAGTTAATATTTCTTTTTACAGCTTTTGATGTCATAATAATATTTATATTATATATTTTATAGTGTCAATATTTCTTTAAATGCGTTTTTTCTTGAAATGTTATTTAATGATAATTTATAGTATATAATTATATTTTATGTAAAACTTATTTAAAGAAATACTGTGTTAATAATATATTAACAGAATGCCCAGATTATCAAAATATCATGATGTTACTAAGGACTTGAACCCGGATGACTACACAATGGAAGAGATACAAAAACAGATGGCTATATACAACCGCTTGTATTATCTTAAGAACCTACAAAAAGAAGGATGGATGGAGAATAAAATTGAACAAAGCAAAAAGGCATATCGTCAGAAAGCCATAAAGGAATACATAGAAAAACAAAATATAGATATTGATGAAATTAAAAACCCTCAAGAACTACTTGACAAGCTCACAAAATGAAATACTTAATAATATTTTGTTGTTTAATATTATTAATTATTTAGATTTTTTCTTTTTCAATAATTTAGTTTCCAAATATTCTACGCGATGGATTAGTTTTGATAAAGCATCCCAACTAATACAGGCCATTCTGTCATAGCACATTGTTAAGTATTCTCCTGTTTCATTTACAATATTATATTTAGGATTTGTGTATTGTTGAACATCTTGAGCAATCCATCCTAATTCAGTCTTTTTAGTTTTTTGATTTTTAACAAATGTTTTAATCTTAATGTTTTTTACCATATTTATAGTATCATCTTCTACATCTTCTATATTATCTTTCAGTCTCTTATCACTACTTAAATTAAATCCATTGAATGATGAAAATTGTGTATCGTCCAATTGTAAATATTTAGTGCCATCAATATAACTATCAATAGTTGTTGATGCTTCTAATCTTAAAACAGCATCACTATTTAAATGTCTCAAATTGATTTTATGAGCAATTCCAAAAGTCATATCACCGTCAATAGTCCAGTCGCCTCGTAATTCGCTATTACTTCCACTATTCAAAATAATTTTATTATCAGCATATGTTGCAGATAATCCAACAACCAAATTAATAGAGTTTGAAGTGTTGCTATTCCTGATTATTAAATCATTTGTATCGAGATACATTTCAGCATTATCAATTATTAGTTTTGATGTGTTGCCAAATTGAACATTGCCACTCGGTGAATTTTGTAATAATAAAGTATTTCCTGATACAGACTGAACTTGATTGACTTCAACTTTCTTACCAGAAACCATTGTTAAATCGCCATTTGTATATACATCGCCCAATACATCAACTGCTTTATTGAAAATGGTTTTGGATACTGCACCATCGCACATAAAATATTGGTTAGAAGCATTGGTTATATCTCCGATACTACAAGCAAGAAAATTAGGATGATGAATATAAAAACCTTCTGTTGCCGCGGGTGTGTGTGTTTCTAAATATGGAGTTAATGCATTGTCTAAATTATCAATTTTAGTTTTAATATCTGTTGAAAAATCATTATTTGTAAATAAATTACCTTTCATATAAACAGCACCTTCAAAATATGATGTTCCGTGTGCTTGAGCAAAATTGTATGAAGTATGAACATTACCGTTAATCGTAATTCTTGAAGCATTATTAGGTCTTCCAATAATGACATCTCCTGTATTCCATCCCAACCATAATCTATAAGGTGTAGCACCTGTTAAACCTTGATACGAGTCCAACTGACAACCTCTTTTAAATTCTAGCATCTTGAATTCTAAAAATTGGATTAGTATTATCTCTTAAACTAAGTATTAATGGAGAGTTTACTGTTTGCGCAGTTGTGATTGTTTTATCTAACTTTTGTAAATCTGCTGATATTAAACTATTAATCGTATTTGAATTTTCAGTTATTAATAAATCTTGTGTAGTGTTGTCTGATATGATTGAAGCAAATGTATTGCTGTATGCGGTATTTGTATTGAATAAATTAGTATCATTTGTATATAATGTTGATACATCTGCTTGAATAGTTGTTTTTTCAGTTGTAGTCCAAGAAGCACCCGCTCCTGCTTGTAAATCTGCTATATCTGTTAAAATCGTTGATATTGTGTTTCCGTGTCCTGTTATTAGTGAAGAATTTGACTAATAGTATTGAAGTTTGAAGTGATTGTATTATTGGAATTTCCTACTAAGAATGTATTAGAACTAATAGTATTGAAGTTTGATGTTATTGTAGCATTTAAATTACTGATTAAAAAAGTATTAGAACTAATATTATTAGCATTTGTGTCAAGTTTAATTGTATTTGCTGATATAGTCGGTAGTATTGAAGTTATGGTTAATCCGTGTGCTGTTATATTATTAAGGTTGCTTGTAATTGTTGCGTTTTGATTTACTTGTTCGTCAAACATTGTTGTTGATGTTGCGTTAATTTCTGATATTGCTGATATGTTTGCATCTATCTTATTTTTTGTGCTAAAATAAGAGTATCAACTTCTTCAGTAGTATAACCGCCACCTAATGAAACTGCTGTATCTGCTAATTCTTGCTTTGTAGCATAAACACTGCTTAAGGTTGATGGTTCTGTTGAATTTATTAATACTAATTCACTTGCTATAATTCTGCTTGAGCCATCCAATGATAATGTTGAAAACATAATTATTATATAGTAGGTTATAAAATAATTATATTCTATCTTTTTTTCCTCTTGAACCAAATATACCTTTATTTAATGCATTGTATTTTTCTTGCTTCTGTCTCAAATATTCATTTTGCAATAATTGGTAATGCTGTGCTATATTTTGTAGCGGGTTTGGAGGCGGTTGTGGTTGCATTCTTCTTGGGGGTGGTGTGTTCGCTATTATATTATTTTGTTGCGGTTGTGGTTGTTGAATTTCTTCGTTGTACGCTACTGCGTGATCTATCCTTTGGGGTTTTGCTATTGGAACTGCTTTTGGTTTGATTGATTTAATTGGTTTAGATTCTAATGGTCCTTGGCAATTGCGTTCATGACTGTATCTGTAAGATTTTAATGTTAAAGTTTTGGCACATTTTGGACAGGTTATTTTCTTTTCATTGCGTGCTTGAGTTTTTGAGTTGTTTTTCAATGGTTCTGCAGGTTTTATTTCTTGTGTTGCTTCTATTATTGGTTCTGCCTTTGGTGCTTCTTCTTCAATTGGTGGTAATTCATTTACTGGCTCGTCTGCTTCAATTGTATTAGTAATTTCAGGCTCAACTTCTGAAATATATAATATATTATATATTTTGTCTATATTTTTTATATATTTTGTCTATATGGACAAATTGAGAAATATTAATATTAATAATTTGATATAAATATTAATATTCTTAGTTAGTATCTTCTAATGTTTTTAAATATTGTAAATGGTGCTGTCTTTTTTCGTGTCTTGCTTTGCTTCCATGACTTAAAGTCTCGCCGCATTCACAAGTATATTTGGTTAGTCGTTTTGCCCGTTTAGTTTCATAATAATTATTTCTATCCCTTTCCCTTACATATTCTAAATTGTCTTGTCTATATTGTCTTTGTTGTTCATTTATTTCATCCTTCTTATTTTCATATCTTTGTTTGAAGTATTCATTCCTTTCTTCCCTATGTTCATCTCTGTAAATCTTACATTGTTGTAATAAATGTTCTTTATTGTCTTGGTAATATTCTTTGTCTGTTCTTCCTGCTACTCGCTTATTTATACAATCATTTTCCTTCTGATGTTTGCCCTCTCTTGCTTCAAGTTCCTTCTTACTATTGCACGGGTAATCTTCAACCCATTCAATCTTACAATTTTCAACGCCATATTCATCAAACAAAGAAAATATGGATATATAATTACAACGTCCATTTTTGTATTTGGTGTAGTCTGCTCTATGTCCTTCCATTCTCTTCTTCAAGTTATTTGTTGTGCTTCCTATATAGCATTGATTATAACCATTATCCCATACTTTGTAAATTTGCGCTTTTGAATAGTCTGGCATTCCTATATATATATATATATTTAAATACACTTTTAAATACTTTCGTAAAATCATTAATTGTCTAACTGAAACAAAAGTGAGAACTGTATGGGTACCCCGTGAAAATCAATAACTTCGTTTCTGGAAGTTGTAATTTTAAAGTGTAATCTCTTAATATTTTTACCGCCTACATCAATAAAATCTGCATATATGGGAGAGGTGTAGTCGCTAATGACTCCGCCCAGTTGTTGGTTAATTTGAACTTTTTTTATTACTGAACTACTAAAATTATTAGGTGCTGAATATTTGTAGTCGCTTAGTTGAGGTGAGTTAATATATGCATTTTGAAAAGGAACTAAATTAAAGTATCCACTTAACCAAGATGACGCAGGTTCGTAGACAATATAATTACTTAGTAAATAGTTGATAGCTTTTGGTCTTAAATTGTCATATTCAAACTGTCCTCTGTTCCATTCGCCATTTACATAAGTTTCTAATTCTTCATCTGTAGGTATTTTGATTTTGTAATTTAGAGGGTCATTTAATTTAAGTTCCATTTTGCGTTCGCTTTGTCCATATACTGTTAAGAATAAGTCAGGTGCAATATCATTAAATGCCGCGTTTAATTCTGATTGTATTTAAAATTATAATTGATTGGCATAATAAATTTCACCGGATACATCAACGGCAGTGCTTCTTAATAAGACATTGGAACTATTATACAACATAATATAGAAGCGTTCGTAAAACCCTTTCTCTGTTGTATAAAACGGAGTGCTGAATGAACAATCTGTCACAAACATTTTTGTTCTTGGTGGAATTTCAAAGTTTTGGTCAAGTTCTATAATAAAATCGCTGGTAGAATTACTTTCTTGCAATCTGTAAGCACTATCAACATAGATTTGTTTATATGTTAATCTGTCAGTCATAAATATAATATACAATAGAAATTATAATATAATTATTATTATATGATAGGAAGACAATTATTATTAGGTGCTATTGAAGGCAGGACACCTACACAAATCATGGCAGGTGTAGCAAGTGATAAAGCATATACAGCAGGTAAGGATTTAATAGAAGATGTATTTTTTAATCATAAAAAGACATTGGAAGACAAAATAGGAGGTTTCAATAATCATTTTGATAAGCAGATAATGAAACATAAAACACGCTATGCTGAAGAAATCAATGTTCAAAATAAAAATAAAATCGATGATGTCAAGGGTTTGGACGCAGCCTATTCTAATGTAAATGGAATAACAAGAATAGGCAACACATTATATATTGGCGGCACTGGTGCTAAAACGGGACTAAATCACAAAGTCAATGATGTAATTGCAGATTTGTTTTTTATTCCTACTCATAATGTTCAACTAAGTGAAAGATATAAAGACGCAATGGAAGAATTAAGTAAAAATCCAGATGTGAATAGACTCGTTGGACATAGCCTCGGTTCATCCGTTGTTCAAGAAATCAACAACAGACACGGTAACAAATATGCTACTACTGTTTATTCATCACCTTTTGTATCAGGGATTAATCAACAGAAAAACCCGCGATACCTAAGATTTAAAAACAAGAATGACCCTATAGCAATATTAGATGATGCCGCGATTACTGCTGACATTGGTTCATTAGATGTGTTGGAAAACCACGGTTATCAAAATTGGAAAGGAAATGGACTTACTACAATAAATCCTACTACCAATATAGACACAGGCTTTAATCCTAATTCAACACCAGAACAATAAATAAATAAATATATATATATATATAAGTTATATATGAGTATTGATGCTGAGAAATGGGACAACGATATTGAATATGCTTATAAGAAAATGATAGAGCGAGAGAAAGAGAAAGAATACAACATATCAAATAGTAAATATGAATGTAATTGTGGCAAAGAAGTATTGAATAAGGATAAAGAAGAGCACGAAAGCAATGATTTAAATCATTTATACTACAGAAAAGGTAATATTGAAGGATTTATGATAGGTATGTATAGTGAAATTATTAATTATGAAAATGATTATTTAAAATTACATCCAGAAAATAACAAAATGCATTATACAGATTATGTTAGAGTTGATTATACCGACTTTTTAAAAGAACAAGAAGAAAAGACAATTCCATTAGATGAAGATGATTTAAGTTATTTGTATAAGTATAGAGACGAATTAGAAGATTGTATAAAGCGTATAACTGAACTAACATTATCTCAATAATATTCATAATAATGTTTAGAAATAAAGAAAAACAAAACAAAATTCCATTAGAGAAGAAACTGATAAAAGAACCTACAAAATACGATAAACAATATAAACAATTAGATTATAATACTTTAAAAGATATAGTTGATACAAAAAATAATTATCTAATAAATACTATAAAAAATACAACTTCAAATAATTCTACTACAATGCTCCCACATAAGAAAAATATTCAAAAATAAAAATCTATATCATCATATATAAGTAATGGATAATATAATCGCCGAATCAGAAACTACAATGATTAACTCGTTAAATTTTGGACTTCCAGAAACAGCACAATACATCACAGACAGAAGACACGTTAATTATTTTCCATCAGGTAGCAATGTCTATAATCCAAATGCAGGAAACAAAAATATTAGATTTCATATATCAGGAGAAGACAACACATATATTGATTTATCAAGTATTCGTTTATTTGCTAATCTTCAAAACACTGACGGAACACGAAGTCATTTTTTACGACCCTTAGGTAATTTATCATCCTTCTTCAGTCGCTATAGATGCACTGTTGGAGGTCAGCAAGTTCAGGATATTATTGAATACAATAGGCACTGTGAATTGTATAACTCCTTCAAAAGTCAAGATGCTAGAGATATGGACGATTTAGAAAGTAGCGCTAATCCTCGTTGGGATGATGACTGGCGACATACTTATGCTACTGGATTAGCAGAATTTATTGATGTCAATAAACGAACCAATCCCGCTGCCGACCCTGCGGCAACAACATATCCAACTACACGAGACCATAACAATTGGGGAGACTTAACATCGCGATATACTCGCCATTCAGTAGCAGGAATTCCCGGCGCTAATGGTTATATGAGATTAGGACATAAACCAGTATGCGGATTGTTAGAAAGCAATTATTATTTACCTCTTCGTTATGCTCCACTTGAACTGGAATTTACAATCGTATCAGATGAACATATACCAGTAGTTACGCCTTTTACCGTAACTGATGTCAACACTCAAAATGATGCCAAAGGTTATTATTTCACAACTGGAGACACCTCAACACAGTGGGAATTAAATAATGTAATCCTACGAGCAGAGGTAATACAATTGGACAACACTGTCAATAATAATATAGTGAAACATTTGTTAGAAGGTCAAAGTTTGAAATTATTTTTTCCAATGTATCACACTATGACGCAATCATTCAACGCGGCAGGAACTGAAATTAATATGAACATTGTTAAATCCGCTTCTAAATTAAATTGTTGTTTCATTACATTGTATCGTGCGCCAAGAGCAGGTGTAGATGCTGATAATGATAATTACTACAGACACGATAATTATATTTATAAGAGATGGAACTATTTTTACAATCCTATGATTAATTCTCGTATTTTTGATGGTGCTGACCCTGATGGCGCTGGTCGTGAGCGATTCCAAGGTAAAGGCTTTCAAGATAAAGATTTAAATTTAACGTGGCAATTACAAATCAACATAAGACGAACATTACACTATTTGAACCCTGACCAAGATGCCTTTAGTATTTCCTACAAGCGCTACAGAGAAGACAAGTTCGTTATTGGTATATCGTTTGAGAAAATGGCAGATACTAATTTTACTGGACAGAATACTAAAATGGGAGGTTTACTCGTTTTTAAATTGAAAGGAAGCAACAGAGCACTGACAACTGATGAAGATGTGCGAGAATTATTTGTGCATATGATTTCGGAGTCTGTTCTGGAATTACGCGAATCCGGAAGTATTTTTTATGACTAGTGAGATACGATAAAGGGGTTTAAAGAGATACCTACTTATATTAGTATATAATTACAATGAATAATATAAATAAGTATCAACATGGTAAAATATACAAAGTAATCAACACACAAAGCGATGACATTTACATAGGCTCTAGCACTATGAACTTAGAACAACGAATGATAAAGCACGAGTGCGAGGCTAAACAGCGACCTGAACTATCTAAATTCTACACATTTATGAATCAAGTAGGTATTGATAAATTTGAGATTCATTTAATTGAAGATTACCCCTGCGATTGCAAGGAAGATTTATTCAAGAGAGAGGGTGAGGTCATCAAGGACATGGCAACATTAAACCAACGAATTGCAGGAAGAACTAAACAAGAATACAGTAAGGAATATAGCAAAAACCATTGGGACGAAATCAACAACAAAAGAAACGAAAGACGAAAAGCCAACCCCGAGAAAACAAGGGAAGAGAGAAGAAAGGAAGGCGCTGTCTATCGAGAGAAATACCGCGACAGATTAAACGAAAAGGCATCTATCAAAGTTGATTGTGATTGTGGAGGAAAATATACATTGAGCCATAAAGCAGAGCATATGAATAGCAAAAAACATTTAACATATTTAGGAACATACAACGAAGAAGACTACAAACAAAGCAAACGATGCGAACAACTTAAACATAAATATGAACAACAGAAAGATAAATTAGATGAAGAAAAACAAAAAGAATATAAGAAAATATGGTATGAGAATAGAAAGGAAGAATTAAGTAATCAAGCAAAAGAACGAATTACCTGTGAATGTGGTATGGAAATATGTAGGGGTGCATTGAAACGACATTTAAAATCAAAACGTCATCAAGCATCTGAACAACAAAATAATAATAATCTAATTAATAATATAGATAATGTATCGTCATCACAAGAAGAATGCGAAGAAGAACAAGGGGAAAGTATTTCTTCAATCATCACAAATTAAATATAGTCCATTTGATATGAAAGATAATGAATATCTAAAACATCTACACGAACAAATGAAATTAAGAAATTCACAGGAAGCATCAGTAGCATTTAGAAAACACATTCAAGAAGGAAATAAGAGAGCAAACTATGTAAATGAGCTGGATAGAATGATGGGCGAATTATATCGTCCTAACTTACCACATACAACAAAAGAACATTTAAATAAATGGTATGAAGATACAAAAAAGTTAATATTTACTTAAAATATATTGATATAATAAGATTTTATACAATAAAATCTTATTATTAATAATATTTTCTCAAAAATATTATTAATAATATTTTCTAATTAATATTATCTAATTAATATTATATCAATATGGCAACTACAGCAAGTTTAGAATTAATAAATCCATATGCAAAATTTGGATTGAAACGACGCCCCACTTATGAAGAAATTGTAGGTCTAATTGGCGAAAATGATTTAATAACGGGAAAACTACCAAACAGAGATGCTACATTTTTAAAGCAAGTCCTCAGGGTAGCTTTTTGATGGAAGCGATCACTTAGAATTATTGAAAGACCAAGAGATGAGAATATTAGACAGACAAATGAGAGAGGCAATGATGAAACAAGAAGCACGCAGAAACGGGCATACTTATGCAGTTCACAAAATGAATGCAGAAACACCAGTCCAAGCAAACGCTGATGCAATAAATGATGAATATGACTTTTCCACACCACAACAAACGGCAAGACAACACGAGGCAATGGTAGATACACAATTACAAGATATAGCAACTGCAACAAAGCGGAAAGCGGAAGAAGTAGGCAGAGCGATGGCATCAAATTTAAGAGAGATGGGCGGAACATTATTTCATAAAATGGTGGCAAACAGACAATCAGCACCAACAGAACCACGACAAGCGCCAGCAGGTAGAGCAGTAGCAGACGACCAGCAAAAAATGCGCGTAGAAGATGTTGAACTATCACCTCAAGCAGTAGATGACAATTTTTACGCGACACCAGTTCAACAAGCAACAGGAGCATCAAGTTCAACAGCACAACAACCGTCGCCATTACCATTATATCCATTATTCAAAACAACAATAGATAATAATATTAGTCCTGTTTACTGGAAAGAAAACCCTAATTTAACAGTAAATGATATTCAATTTCAATTTTATTTAAGAGGAATTCAAGTGCCAGAAGAAAGCGAAATACAAGAAGAATTGAAACACAAAGGAAGAGGCAAGGCGAGAACATACAAACAATATTTAGTGGATATGATTTTAGACACTATTGATAATGGCGGGTGGATAGTAAATTTAGGCAAAGGTAGAATAGAAGAACTCAAGGCAAGTTTTAAGGGCAAAGGTAAGAAATAAAAATATAAATAATAATAATAATAAATCATAATATTAACTAAAAATATAATGAAAAGAAAGAAGCAGAAATTCAATGATAAATATGATGACGACAGTTTTACAATACATAACCTAATGAAACCAAACACTTCAACAACAATACAACCACCGAAACTGATGAAAAAGGGCATACCGAGAGAATTTGTTGACATTGCAACCAACACAGATACTATTGCTACAGCAACCAGAGAGACTGACGAACAGTTATACAATGATACAGGCCAACCATTAAACGTGACATTTGAAGCGTTTAAGGTAAAGGAACACCAGGACAATATGCTTCAAATAATGCTTAAAAACTTTTGGCACAACACATACAAAAGAAATGAGCCAACAAGAACACAGGCAACACAAACATTGAAAAACCAACGTGACGCAATGGTGTCAGCCTTTACTACAATGCTTGACAACAACAAACCACCAGAACCACCGCCAAAGAAACCACCACAAAAGAAGGACAGTAGCGACGAAGAAGAAAAAAGGTTCAAACTGACAAAAATGATAGAAATAATGCTACACAACGGAGCTACAGTAGCAGATATAATATTAAACTTGTCACACAGCACAATTGCAACAACAATAAATATTGCAGATTTAGTCAATCAGATAACAGCAGGGAATGCACAAAGTAGCAGTAGCAATTCATCAAATGAAGCTATTAGTGTTCATAGTTCTCCACCTATTACTGTTCATAGTTCTTCATCTGAAAGTCCAACAGAAATACCAGCACCAACTGAAGACGAAGAAGAAGAAGAAAACCAACATTTCAATTTTGAAAAATTAAAATCTAAATAATATTATATATAATGGGTTCAAGTAAATCAAAACCAGTAGAAATTGATGACGAAGAGGCTATTAAAGTAATAAAAGATATAGATGTAAATACGATAAGTGAAATGTCAAGAATTGATATTCTACAAATAAGTTCATTGAAAGCAATAATAAATAAATTAGAAAAAGTTAATGAATGTAAAAAAGATAAACTATATTATAAATTACCTGCCTTGAATTTATGTAGTTATTCGTTATTTTAAATTTAATAATATTAATAGAAACTAATTAATATTATTAATTGTTATCATAATCTGTCATTTCATCTTCTGGCAATTTCGTTGAGGCATTGCTACATCTATCATCTATTAAATCTTCTTCATCAACAAAATTATTTTGAAATCTTAATAATTCCTCGTCTGTTGGTCGTCTTTTTAACACTTTATAAAGTTTATGTATCCAAGAATTAGTATGAAAATTATAATTACCCCTACGATAAAATCCACCACATCTACATAGTCTCATTGACATATTATTATATTATATTAAATTATAATTTCTTTATTCATCATTTGTAATTTGAAATGCCTGTTCAAAATTGATATGAAACATTTTGTTAATGTCTTTTGAATTCATATTCACGTAGAAAAAAGAATATGGAGCAAAATTAACGGCTTGATGGTACATATCTAATAATTGCTGTTTATCAACAATGGCGCTATTTTCTTCAATAAAACTCATTAATTCACTGGCATTTTTCAACCTAAAAATATATAATGAACTGGCATTTAAACGAATGATAGGCGCTAAAACATTGTATTTTTGTGTTGAACAAATTACACTTACTGCATCGTGCCTGCCTCTTGTAAACAATCCATGTAATAATTTACTATATCTAACGAATTTAGGATCGTCGGCATGATCGTCTATAACGATTAATATTGAATGTAGTTTCTTTATCTTTTTAGACTTCATATAATTAATAATTTTCTTCTGTCTTTCAATTACATTTTCTAAATCACTTGGATTATAATTATCAAAATAAATTTGTTCTTTTTCATCATCCACGTGCAATTCGTCCCTGATGTATTTTTTAACTTCTGTAAATGTAGGGTCGTTATGGACACTGGGTGAAAATATAAATATTCTTGCAAATGAATTTCTATAAACATTCAATATTAAATTTTGAATAAGGACAGTCTTACCGCCTGTCGAAGAAGCAACTATAATACTTCTAAATGGTAATTTTGGCACGTGCTCATATTTAGATTGTTTGAATTCATATTCAGTTATGTTTATTGGTTTTATTATTGGAACATCTGTCATAGTTGATATTAAAGATATATATAAAATTATATTTAAAAATTAACTTGTAAATCATATTAAATGGAACATCGTTTTTATGATATGCTGGTGGCGAATATCATAAAAATGGAACAGGCTTTTCCATTGCTTCAATCAATAGGCATTGAAGCTAATTAGTTTGATGCGTTGTAAAGAAAACCCCAGTGCTGTGCCCTCCAAAATATTCTATCATGCATGAAAATAATAAGATTAAATAACTATTTTATCTTATTATTTATATGAATAGGAGTTATTCAAATTATATTAATATAATAGATGAAGTAGAAAATATTGAACAAGTAATAATTACTGACAATAAAATAAAAAATGTTGTTATTATTCACTAGAAATAATTAAGTTTGTGATACAATATATCAAAAATAAAAATGTAAATATTAATATAAATGGTGAAAAAGAGAAAGAAAAACAAAAATAAGACAAGTTTAAGTGTTTCTTCAACTGATGAAGAAAAAGAAGAAATTGTTAAAGAGACATCGGTTATTGAGTTTTCTTGTCCGATGTGTAAAAGGGTGCTAGAAATGAAGAATGAATTAGAAATACAAAAGAAAGGAAATTGTAAATGTTCATGTATTCCAACAAGTTTCAAAATTAGTAAAAATGATAAGAAAATGAATATTGAGAAAACTAAAGACAGTATCAACTTAGAAACTGATGTCCATAATATAACTTTTAAATGGGGTAAGGATGCATCACTCTCGGATAATAATGAAAATGAAACGCAGGAAACTGTTAAACAAATGAAGAAAAATTAGTATTTAAAGAGTAGATTTAATATAATTGCACTTTATAAATATATAATTAAATAAATAATTATCTAAATAAATATATACTAATGTCTGAAAATGACAATTATACTATTAATGATTTCATGAAGAAGATAACATTAATCGGTAAAAATATTAAAACCTTAAATGATATGATTAAATCCATTGATGAAAAACTTAAACCAGCTGAACGCGAACAACAAAGCAACGAAGAGAAGGAGAAAATCGAAAAGATATTTCAATCAAAATCTATAGGAAGACCATCGGGCGACTACCCTACAAAGCAAAAGAAATACTGTGATATGTTGAATACAGGAAAAATCAAACAACCAAAGCAACAAACATTAGAGTTTTATAAAATTACAAAAAATGATGATGGCGTATATGTATTATTTGAATAATTAATATCTAAGTAATTCTAATAATATGAATTTATTAGAATTATTTAGCAAGACAACCTATGTAAAATACCTAGTAGTTTGATACTTGAAATTTTGATGAGTTTGACGGATTAAGGATTTTGAGTTTGGGGTTGGGCTTGAAACTTGACATTTCACGATTCACAGCAGTTTCACCTGTGCACTGCTTTTTTTTCCTGTGCATTTGAAGGGTCTCACCTGTGCATTTGAAGTCTTTCACCTGTGCATTTGAAGGGTCTCACCTGTGCATTTGAAGGGTCTCACCTGTGCATTTGAAGGGTCTCACCTGTGCATTTGAAGGGTCTCACCTGTGCATTTGAAGGCTTCTGTGCACTGGAAGTGTTTCACCTGTGCATTGGAAGGGTCTCACCTGTGCATTGGAAGGGTCTCACCTGTGCATTGGACGTGTTTCACCTGTTACGTGTCAAAATTGTGCGTTTTAAGTTGAAAATCTGCCACTCAACTTTTGGATCGACTGAGCCTGAACACATTAAACCCATAATGATTAAAACCATACTATAATAATAACATTTATACCCTTATATGTTATAATTATAATGTAAGTATAGCGTTTTATATATTGAAGATAAAATCCTACAAGGGGCACCACGCCTATTAAAATATATGATAAAAGTGATGAAACGAAGGAGGGGAGTGATGTTGTTGCTGTTCTATTTTTTGTCCGAGAAATGGACAAATCGTTTTTAGACAGTTCGGTTTTTTTTGATGATACATATTTTTGCAATATATTTTGCAAAATTTATTTTTTTGAAATGGATGAGGCGAGGAGATTGAGGAAATGACATTTTGAAGGGTAGTTGGTGAAATGAATGAGGCGAGGAGGAAGGAGAAAAGGATGGCGAAAATTTTGGAAAAGTGATGAGAAAAAAACGGATGAGATGGACAGAAAGGAATGTAGAAAAATGATGAAAACAAATATGGGTAGAAGATGGAAGATGAAAAAAGTTGTAGGGGGGGTGTATGTATGAAGCAATTTATTTGCTAGGCAAGGCCCTCGACTACTGATAGGGGCACCCCCAACAGTGCGGGTCTCAACATCCGATCTGGCGAAGACCATGTCATCTCTGCTGGCAATTCAGCCACTGTCGGAACTGGCTTTGCCATCGGCCAAAAGCATGATCGAAGTTGGAGCCGGTGTCATCGATCCCAACTACACCGGTGAATCAAGGTCGTGATTTTCAACCATTCGCGCAATGACTTCACCGTGAAGAAGGGCGATGAAAATGGCTCTCAGCTTATTCTTGAGCGCGCCTCCATCCTTGAACAACGAGGGGGGCAAGGGACCAAAGTCCTCCTGCTGCTTCGGCTACCTTTCCGTCTCACTCGTGATCGTCTACTGGAACCGATGCATGGTTTGCCATGCCACGCGGAGCCGATGGATCCGGGCACAACCCGTTTCTCGGCCTTCTGCCTTTCAGCGCCTGTGTTGCTCGCCCCGTACCTCGCAAAGAAGCGAAGATGAACCCCAAAGCTTTCGCCGCCCTTGAGAAGGAGTGGAAGAAGCTTCGGGGCATGGGTTGTTGGGACCAATCAAAGGTACGAGAGTGGCGGGAGGTTGCTGCTGAAGCTAAACGTGATGGTGTCAAGGTACATGTTGGCCGGATCTTTGACATCTGTGTTGAAAAGAGTCACAAACTCAACGAGGATGATCCGAACAGGAGGTTCAAGGGCCGCGTTGTGTTCGAAGGATGTCATGTAACAATGCTTGGGCCCTATTCTCCAAGATCACAGGGAAGGTTGCTGACGCTTATGGGCTGCTGCCGGGCAATTCGCTTGAGGTTGGCGACGGAGAGTCTGCTGATACCCAAGCCTTGCTCGGTGGGACGAAGACTTGGAGACGTCTTCCTCGTGACCAATGGCCGAAGGAATGGGAGAAATTGCAGGACCCTGTGTGTCCTCTCATCCTCGCGCTCTACGGACATCCCGGATTCCGGACCAGCGCTGCAAAGCTCAACTGAAAAAGGTTGGTTTCGTGCCCATCCCAGACTGGCCCAGGGTCTTCCGTCACCCTGGACTTGGCACTTTCCTCGTCGTATACGTCGACGATTCCAAGCAGAGTGGCCCATCGGATCACTACGTACCCAGGGCTAAAGGGAAAAAGAGATAATTTTGCCATTGTCAATGCTTTTCCTTCATGCCCGGATTCCTGCAAAAGGGATTGGTCCAAGATCAGGAAGTTCCGTCAGAAGTGTGGTACACTCACTGCTTCCACCCTGTGTATTGCCCTGAACGCCCTCCATCATGACTTTGGTGTTGTTCTTGGTTATGGTGGTGATCTGCCTGGACTTTGTGTTCAACGTATTGACCAATTTATAGATGAACATGATATGTATAAGTCTCATCTTTGCAGGTGTCAAATTGGGCTACTTGGTCACGCAAAGATTTTGACCCTTGCCGTGAACAGACTTGCTCATTATCGGATGCGGTTGCTACCATGTTCTACTTCCTTGCGCACCGGAAAGAACGATTACTCCTTCCATGAAACTGCATGGAGCAAAATTCTTGAGATGTTCTTCGAGTAGGTTCCCTGATTTGTCACCTGCTTGGGTTGCTCGCGGAGCTCCTTGTGAAGTTCTGAAATTATTTTCATGAATCTTTGGCCGCACTTGGCTCCTTCGGGAGCCCAACTCAGGGCAGGATATGCAGATGCAGTTTCACCTCACGACTATCCACGCTTTCCCTCAATTCCGGGGAGCTGATTATGTCCAGCTTTCATGCTGCTTTGCATTGCCTTTCAGGTATGTGTGAGTTCCATGTTCCATTTCAACCATTCAGTTACTACCTCAACTACTCACCACTTCTGTGTGAACTGGAGTGTGCGCCCCGTTCGCTGAGCCGCTGCTGCGTCATCTTACCCCGACCTTAGCCGCCGGGCGGCTGCTGGTCTTCTCCACCCTCACATACCGCTGCTGTGCGGCCTTTGGTGATCTACCTCGCCCTTCTGCACCGCTGCTGGCGACTGCATTGAACCCCATCCTCTTCGTAAACTCCGACGGACAGTGGGTCATCATGGTGTCCGTAAAAAGCGGACCCATCACAGGAGCCGGGGCTGAGAGAAGCCTCCCGACTCCCAGCTCATCTTCGCTGCTCTACCCATACCCCGTTACTGGCCGCGTTAAAACCGTGGCCAACATCCTGTCCAACAGCTTCAACGGATGGACGTCCAAGCTCAACGGTCGGGCAAACCTGAAGGCGGCCCGCCTCAGCGACGTCCTGGCTGGGGAGCAGGTGGAGACGATGATCAACGGTCTCATCAAGTGCGACAAGTACGACTCCTTTTTGGAGGATATCAAGACCAAGATCCTCAACTACCGGAGGGGCAGGGCGGCTAACATCGTCGCGCTGCTCAAGGACTTCTTGGGCACGTCGCAACGGAACATAATGCCCTTACAGTAGCGGCAATCCTATGCGACGCGCTCCCAATCCGCGGCTCCGCCACTCACCACATCCCCGACGCCTGCATCGCGCCGCTCGGGCTTGACGAGGTCTTGAAGAACAACTGGAGGACGGAGTACCTGGCCGTCAAGCAGAACCAGGCGAAATGGCATGTTGGGTTTACTTCAAGCTGCTATGATCTTAGCGATCCACGCTGATCCCAACAGTCGGGCGGCATCAGCAGCTTCACCCAGTATGAGCCCCCCGTGGTGACAAAGTGGCTGCAAACATTTCTTTCCGAAAGGCCTGGAGGAAATCATCGAGACATGTCAGGACCGGACATGACCTCCGAGCTGTCTGTTGCGAGCTGACAGTTCCTGTGGGACAAGGTCGAGAGGCTCGTCACCCCCCAAGGCCACTGGCGTGGCCCATGACTACGGCATTGCAGCCGGCGAGGGGTGCTGGATCGTCCCCGCTTTCCTTCGTGGTTGACGCAAATTCCCCAAACTGGAATTCCTGCAGCGGGGAGCATCGAGGGCACCATGGACTTAGCCAGTTCTCCCTCGCTCATGAAGAAGTGGTCACTTCAGAATCCGAGGACAAAATCGGTATCTGGACATCACTGATCTACAGCCAGGCGCTCGGCTACTTTACCTGGGGACACTACGGGCAGGGGGTATGGGCACATCTGTCCTTCATGCTCCCGGTGGACGCGACCAGCGGCGACGACCCGCGCGGTGACAAAGCGCGGCGTTTGATGCTGGCCCGCCGCGCGCCCGTGTTTGCCCTTGCCATGAAGTTCTCAGATGACCTGGATAAGATCACAGGCGGTGAGGGCTTCTCGTCATGCTACTCCAACGCCGGCAGCGAGCTGCAGCGGTTCAACCCTTACATGGAGGTTAACCCCTGCTCTCCGTGGAGAAAGCGCGCGTTCTTCCAGCCCAACGCGATCGGAGAGATCGGGGCGACGAAGCGCGAGTTGGAGCGAATGGCCGCTCCCGCTACCCCCACTAGAACTGGAGGGTTTGGTTCGGAGTTTGGGAAGCACCCGCTGGTCCGTAACTCATATGCGGTAAAAACGCAGGAGGCCGAGAAGGAGTTCCTCAGGAGGGAGATCCGCAATGTGCTCCGGGGTACGGCCGTGCAGCCTGGAAAAGCCGGCGCCGTCTCCGATCCTGAGCTGGAGTCCTTGACCGCAAGTGGTCAGGGAAACGTGACGACAATCCGTCAGCTCAAGGAGTTCCTGCACCACTACTTCGGCGCCAGCCTGGCGTCCGATGAGGCGTGTGCCCAACATGTTCTGTCCTCTTACATTGAGGATGGAGTGGGTATGTTTGAGCTCATTCTCACCGTCATCCGTGACAAGGATCATCGCCTGATACAAGGCTCCGCGCGCATTGCGGCCATCAGGTCGCTTGAAATTGGCGCCGACACAGACTATCGGGCCTTCTGCGAGAGATACCAACACATGCTCTACGAGAGTCCGTATGCTTGCCCATCACTTCGAAGGTGGTTCCTAAGACCCTGTACAAAGTGGTCCCACTTCGTGAGTACCGCCTCTTCATTGAGCAAGGGGCCATCATCAGAGCGGGCAAGGCTATGATTGAGCTCCTCCCGTCCCGGCCGGATGAGTACGAACCCATCCGTGACCATGGTGAATGCCCCACCGACTCCGTCGACCGCATCACCGATTGAAATGTGACCAAGCTGCACATCGGGTCGACGCCAGAGAGGCGATCCCCGCTACATGGTCATCGCCATCGACGCCCGCTTCTTCGTTATGGAGAATGGCGGCATCCGCGGATGGCCAGTGCAAAAAGCGGCCTCAGGGCCGTTTTATCAAGGCAAGCTCCAATTGCCATCCTTCGCAAAGGCAGAAGGAGCGAAATGGCCAGACCCTTAAATTCGAGCTATCGTGGACCTGCCTCCCGCGACCGGCCTGGGCGACACCCCCAAAGCCCCTGCCAGGCCTGCGCGCACATTACGCGACAAGGTACCGTACTGGGAGGGTGGATCTATCCACCCAACTTCCTCGGCACCGTTCCTGACGATCCAAGGAGGTGCTTCCATGAGGTGAAGAATGACCGGCATGCTACGAAGGTGGAGCATGTTAGGGGCGTGCTCTCCATCCCGTGCCACAGATGCATATCGGAGCACCCGACCGGCGCACACCTGTGCACCGCCTGCTACCTCCCCGTCTTCTATGACAAAGTGCTGCCGACCGGAGACACGGACGGCGGTAGGCGCAAGCGCGCATCCTGTTCTCTGGAGCGACGAGGACGCTATGTCCAGCGGACCAGTGCCCCGCTGTTGATGCGCGATCTTTGCTGCTCTCCGGTATGCGCCCTCCCAAATACCTCGACCAAGAAGACATTCAGGGCATGTTTGGGAGTCTGTACGCCGCTTTCAAAGGGGAGGTGCTTCACTCCAAGTACCAGGACGCGGTTGACCGCACCATAGAGGAGTGGGTCGCCAAGGCCGTCCTGGCTTGCGGACTCCCATTCAATGGGAGCACGGTGTCGGACTTCTTCGAGGAGCACGAGGGGTATGCGGCAGAGTGGGTAGACGCCTCACCACCGCGAACTTCAACCCCAACAGGAGTGGCTTCTACACGTTGACTGAGGCCCACCTCATCGGCTTGAGGTCTGGGCAGATCTCGCCCATCCTCTTGAAGGATTTGAAGGGGGAAGTTTTCAAGGCCAGGTAGCGTGCCTTGCTCAGCGTCGGGGTGATGCAGGCCCTGCGGAGAAAAGCTGGCGATGGACACTGTGAAGGAGGGCATTCAGAAGGGCCGCGCATGCACGCTCAATGCCTGGTCTACAGGACCTCCACTGTCGCATACGACACCTGCCTGGCTGACCGTCCGCAAACGCAGGATGATGTCAAGCAGGAGCTCGCTGAGCCGATGCTCAGGAAATACCGGCTTCGACCGCGTGACCGCCACGGGCAGGCGCTTCGCCTGACTCCTGGTCCTGGTGTGAAGGATGAGGAGGAGCCCCCGTCTATGCTCCGTCCAGCCAGGATGAGCAGGGCTCAGATGGATCATCCGTGGATGACGAGGGTCGCCGGCCCCGCCTGCACCGCCAATTGCGGTTGAACCGGAAACGCCGGTCTTGCCCACTGCGGCTGCTGGCCCAAGTGAGGCTGCGTCTCCTCCTCCTCCTCCTCCTCCTCCTCCTCCTCCTCCTCCTCCTCCTCCTCCTCCCCCTGTCCCTATTGCGGCCGTTGTATCGGCTGCGCTGGACCCGTTTGAGGACGACTAGAAGCGATGAGGCAAGGGGAAGCAGCAAGGACAGGCCCAGAAGCTTCTTCTTGCAGAAGGACCCCTTCACCGGTGAGGAGGCGATGCCGAAGGCTCTCTACTCCTTTGCGCCTGAGATGCCCTAGTACATCCCCTCCTCGCTCCGATCCGGAACGTTGAAGAGTCCGCGCGTCTCTGACCCGCGTGATGATGACGAGGAGTGGGACCTCCCTCCAGATCGACCACGGCCTAAGCGGGCCGAGGACCGATCTCGGACGGGTCTTGGTGCACGTGATGACCGTGGCGGTGAACGCCGCGGCCCTCGAGAAGAGGGCAAAGGCCGCGGAAAACGCAGGCCCGGCAAGGACGCACGCGACGACGCTGGCCCTCCCCGACAAATTGGGATGATCGGGCCGGTGGAGATCGCCGCAGGGACGACGGAGGTGACCGTCGCAGAGATGACGGTGGCGACCGTCGGAGAGATGAGCCCAGGGACCGGCGAGAACCCAGGACCGGGTGGTAGAGCGATGGCAGCTTCATCGCCCGCCATGTCCATGCCTCGTAAGCGGCAAAGCTGGGTGGTCTACCTGTTCAAGCGCCGCTGTGGGTGATGTTCTCCATGGCCCTGCGCCGCTGATCCGGTGTTGATCACGCTCCTCCCGCACCGCTGCTGCGCGCGCCGGAGATGGTCCCTCTGGTGACCCTGTGTGAGGCTGTGACCGCACTAGAAGTGCTGGGCCAGCCGTAGCCGGGTTTCTCACGCCATCAATTTTCTATTTCCTTTCGCTTTCTCAAACTCGCAAACCACTAGGTGGCATACTGTGAGGCGCGGTGATCCAGCGAACGCCACTACACAATACTTGAACGGAATCTTTGTTTGGTTCCTCCATCATGCCTTTGCTCACTCACGTGGCCCATTCGTCAGATAATCCAGTCGCCCCGCTGGTGGCGGGATTTTAATTGGGGCCCAGGTGATGCCGTTTGGCTCACCTCTGAGGTGGCCCTGGTTGGTTCCTTTCGTCGTGAACTCAACTGTCATGCATCCTTTCTCTTGTCCAGATATCGGATGAGGGAGTTCACGTGTTGTTTCATCATAAACCATGCGTGCCGAATGGCCGCTTGGCTCAAGTTCATTCCTTCCCGTCAGGAAGGACTAGGTTCCACGTGCATCTTCAAGGTGCCCACAACCTGGTCATCGGCTCCTTCTCCATTGTGCGGTGGGACTGGGTTCTTTTGGTACTTCGTGGATTACGTGTACCTCTTTGATTCCCTGGACTACTTCGTGTTCGCCCAAAACCGCAAATATGACTCGGAGCGGTTGCGGTGTGCGTTGATGTTGCCCAGGTGCCTCTCTCCGCGCCGGAGGAGAAGGCTCGGGCTGAAGAGCCCAAGGTCGCAGAGAGAGGGGCTGAGGCGATTGAAGCGAAACATGAGGGCGAGGAGAAAAAGGAGGACATTGAGGAAAAAGAGAAGGAAGAAATTCTGGAGAAGGAGGGGAAGGCGTCAGAGAGGGAAGAGCAGACTGACGCTCGAAAGATGGAGCCAAAGCCAGAGATGGAGCAGTCGGAGCCGGAGACGGGAATGAAGCCGATGGAGGTTGAGACGGCCGAGGGGGAGCACGAGCGGCGGGTTGTGGAGGGTGTGGAGCAGCCTGAGACCGAAGAGCCCGAAGAGGCCGAAGCCAATATCGGGGAAGAGGAGGGTGTGCCAGAGGGCCTTCAAAAGAGCGACAGCCTTGGCGAAGGAGCTATGGATTTGGAGCTTGGTTTGTACCCTGTTGGCTCATGCAAGGATCGTGCCCAACATTCCAGACCACATGTCCCCCCCCCAAAGCAGTGGCGGTCCAGGACGTGAGGAGGTCTGAATTGCGAACCGCTTAGGGACAGGCCAGTGACCTGCTCCTTGTCGAAAAGTCCGGTTGTGCAACTTCAGCGGTCGCACCACTCTAGCAGGCAAAAGGTAGGCTCAGGCCAGTGGAGCAGCAATCTCAGGCTTTGGTTTTGCGCTGCCTGCGCCTTTGAGCTCAGATCCGTCCTCACTGCCTCCCGTCGCTTCGCCATGGCGAAAAGAGGCTTCGCCTTGGCGGTGCTCGGCCTGTGCTTCGGCATCGGCTTCGGGCCTGGCTTCATCGGGGCACGTGCCCGGGCTTCGGGGAGCGTGGCGTGCAAGGGCTGGCGGCTGGACAAGATCGAGGTGGGCCCCCGGGGCATCGGCCAGCTGGTGGTGGCCGAAGGCTTCTTCATCGGCGAGAAGGCCCAAAGCAAAAAGAGCAGCCCGCCCCGCTGACACCCATAAAATCGTGCTAGACATGCTCAAACTGGAACCCGCGACTTTGTGCCACGCATTCAAGCGAATGAGCGAATGAGCGAATGCGTGTGTGCGCCCTGCGTGAGGACATGTACAAGATGATCAACTCGCAGGGGCGGCGGTACCGGCTGCGGCCGTCGGCGGAGGACCGTAAGGCGGGGAAGACGGTGCCGGGGATCTTCCAGCTTGGGCCTTTCAAGATCCACCTGGAGCAATGCTTTCGGGGCTCCGGCGGGGACGTGGATCTGCCGCGCCCGGAGGGCTACTCAGGCAACGGGGGCATGGCAGGCTGGGCCGAGGACCTGCCGGTGAAGAAGCTGGGCTACGGCCGGTGAGTGAGCGGTGAGCCGGTGCGAGAGCTGTGAGCTTGGGTGAGTCGGTCTTCCGAGGTGGCCCAGGTCTTCCGAGCCGACCATGCCGACCCGAGCCTCCTTTTTCGCAAGAGTCGAGGTTCGAGGAAAACGCGGAGAAGCGCATTGCAGTTCTTGTCTGGCAAGGAGCGGCACAGCTTCAGGTAGTATACGTGCCCTGCCTCATGGCTCCAGTAGTTGCTTGCCGTCCAGGACAGTCAAGCAGGTTGGCGAACAGACTGGCTAGGATATGATACAGGCCCATACTGTAGGCTTAACGTGGGACATGTTCAGCGTTGTTCAACATGTTTTGCATTTTGGCAAGGCCAGTTGCTCACCGGTCCGGATCGCACCAAGCGCATCATCTGTTTTCCACGCCATGCAGCGGATGTACAGCCCAGATGATCGGTCAGAGCCGGTGAAGTGGAGGGGACCCTAGTCGGGGTGGGCAAATCTTTAAGCATGTTTGCTTGCGTCAGCTAAAGGCGGCTAAAGGCATGTTTGCACCCCAAGCGTGGCCTCCGGTTTCGCTAGGAAGTCGCGGCTGGGCGAGATACTTCGAGCTTTCCAGACCGGTGAGCCCAGCATCCGCATCGGATGGCGATGCTTGCCCGGCCGGGCAGGCCATGTCATCAACACCATGTGGGCCGACGCGGGCACACGACTCTGCGCAGCGCCTGCCTCGTAGCCTTGCCGCTTGCTTGCGTGGGGCCTGCGGCTTGAGGTGCAGATGGCCCTGGTCCGTGTCTTCATGATTTGGCCGCTGAAGGCAAGGGGAAGGCAGAGAGGCTGGAAGTGGCGCAAGTGGGGTGGGCAGGCCGTAGCTCCCATGGCCTACCTCTACTGGGCACGGCGCCCGGCAAGGTGTGGGTGGGTGAGTGGTGCGGGCCCAGGCCTGGAGGCTGATGAGGAGCCTCTCCGGCGCGGCGCCGAGGAAAGCGCCGCACTCAGCTTAGCTTCGATTCGGAGCCGCGGCCCGGTCGTCACCTGAGGCCCAGCCGCAGGGCGCTTTGGCACTGCTGCGGGCGGCTGTAGCCTGGGGCTTGCAGGCAGGGACCTGGAGTGCATGAAGTGAATGACGTGCATGAAGTGAATGAAGTGAATGAATAAGTGGCCTGGCCAACGGCCAGGAGACGATGTCTTTGTGGTTGGGCCTAGAAGTGTTCTTCTACATCTACTACCGCTACAAGCGGGCCATGCTGCAGGCATGTCGACAAAGAGCCAACGAATCCGGCGCCTGCGTCACGTCAGGAGCCGGCGGTGCCGCCGCGGCTGTTGCCAGGTAAGTCGCTGGTCCGAGCCCAAGTGTTCGGCCCGATGGACAGAAGAGCAGACGCAGGGCCGTTGCTTTGGAAGGGTCGGAAGTTGTGAGTTCTAAGTTTGGAAGAGTTCCAATAATTTCACTGAGATCGTCAGATGCTGAAAAGTGCCGGCAGTCCGAAGGCAGTCCGAAGGCGTCGGGCTCGAGCGGCTCGAGCGGTCAAGCGGCGCGCGGCGCGCGGCCGGCATGGGCCCGGGCGCGGAGATCAGCTTCCTCCGGACGCTGCAGGCGTCGGCGCCACGGAAAAATGAGGAAGTCAACACCTACGTCGGTTTGATCGATGTAATCGTGCCTGGTGTTCTTTGCATCCTTTCAACGCTTGTACTGTCAAGAATGATAGTTCGACTCGCTGTCTATGGGATCTGGCCATGAAATCAGGGACACTTTAGATGGACAGGCAACATAACCAAGCACACTGCCCCAAGCGCACAGGCACACAACCCAAGCAGCATCGCGACTTCTCATTCACCAAGAAGCCTGGTCATGTAGCTTACGGCTGATGACCTAATGAAGTAGCAACTCTGTGGCTGATCACCTAGGAAGTCTGACAAAGTAAAGCCGACAAAAATTAGAAATTGCGGCACAGCTCGTCAACTACGCTTATCAGTATGTAGCCTCATGTTCGGCTTGGGCCGAGCGCCGAAAGCTGGGGGTTGGGAGTTTGGGAAGGGATGAACAGGTGCTACATGCTTGCAGCTCAGGACTGGTCCGTGGCACTTTGCTTGCTTTGGAGCCCTGACCGGCAAATTGCGCTCAATGCCATCCACTACACTGCGGAAGCTTAGCTGATACAGCAGCACCCCAGTTCTAAGCAAAGTGACTCAGGGTGGCGACGCCATATTTCTCGGCAAGGCAAGTTGCATTGCAGCCTGTGAAGTGGTGTCCTTGGATGTAGAACGAAGGCGGGACGGGTAATTTCCAGTTCGGGTCTTCCAGTCGTTAGAGCCTCACGGCGCTCCGAGGTCATCAAGATGTGCGGCCGGAAGCGTCAGTGGAGCGTCGGCCTGGAGTTGCTGGGCGGCTTGGACCACAAAGCTTTGCAGCCAGATGTCGTGGCCTACAACTCTGCGGCCAATGCCTGCCGGACACTCAGGAACGAGTGTTTTCTCCGATGCCGGCAGAGCCTTCAAGTTCTAAACGGCCTTTCATTGCCAGTGTTTTCACAGTTGGAACTGTGTCTTAATCTACTTTGTCTTTTCGTTCCTCTTCGTTTCTTTCGTCTCTTTTCGGGAGGTGCGAAGGCGCAGCAGTGGACGTGCACGCTGCGGATCCTGCGCATCCTGGGGATGGATCGGGGCCTGCGCCGCGACGAGGTGACCTGCACGGCGGCCATCGAGGCCCTGCGCGCGGACGCCCGGATCGAGCGGACCGCCCCGACCGGAAACGGTTTACTTGAAGTCTTGTGATAAGCACATGAGATATTCAGGTATCCCTGTATCCCCCGCTTTCCCCATGTGATATCCCATGTTTTGCCTATACTTAAAAAGTGCCCTACATGGCGGAAAGGTCAGCGGCGTGTGAGGCTTGGAGTGGCCCAAGGCCATTTGGCTCTTGGCCGAGCTGCCCCTTCGAAGGCTGCAGGCGGGTTCGCCGGTTTGGCTCGGCCCGGCTTGCTTTCATACATGCTCGGGGGTGGATTCGTGTGACATCTCCAGGTGGATGCGGTGGCCTGCGGGGCTGCCTCGCGGACGGCCGCCTGGGCTTGGGCCGCAGGCCTTCTGGCCGATCTGCCGCGCAGGAGCGAGAGCTGAGAGCTCGGGTGTTCGGCTTGGAGAAGGTCTCTGCCTGCAGGACCCTGGAGCCCAATGGCGTGGCCTACGGTGCAACAGCCTGGACTTGGTGGCAAAGCCTCCGGACTTTGGAGGCCATGGCCTCCAAGGGCATCGAGGGCGTGCAGGTCTACAACAGCGCCATCAGCAGCCTGGAGAAAGCAGCGAGATGGGCAGAGGCCTTGAGCCTTTTCGGCAGCCTCGTGTGCCCAGACTTGGTGAGCCACAATGCGGTCATCAGTGCCTGTGCGTCTGGGCGGCGATGGCAGTCGGCTCTCCTGGTGCTGGGCCACCTGGACGACCAGCGCCTCTCGCCGGATGTGATCACCTTCAACGCCGCCATCGCTGCTTGCGCCCAGCACTGGCGGGCAGTCGGTGCCTTGCTGCACGCCATGTTCTCATGGAGCCTCACCCCCACGGTGATGACCTTCAACGCAGCGCTCTCAGGCGCGGTGCGCTGGGAGCAGTGCGCCGCCCTGCTGGGGCAGATGAAGGTGCTAGCCTTGCAGCCAGACGACTTTAGCTACAGCATCGCCCTCGGGACGGGTTTGCAGCTTTAGCATAGCGATCCGAAACCAACGCCAGTTGTACGATCCTTCTGGGCAGGACGGACATGCGGTGGCAGCTGGCCCTCCAGCTTGGCACTCAGTTGCATGTTGATCTGGTGTTGCGCTGTTGATGTTGGTGGGCGTCCGCGGTGGTGGTCGGCTGTTTGCTTGGTTGACATAGTCGCCATCATCTTCGTGATTGGCTGGGTTCAGCGGGTCACTGACGAAATAGAAAAACTCCAGAGCTCTCTCTCTCTCTCTCTTTCGTGTGTCTGTGGCTTTTATCAGATTGGGGAGGTTCTTGTTTGGATCTTAGGGTGTGCAAAGTGAGGCTCGGCACTGGGGCGAACTTGGTGGTGCGCAACGCGGTGCTCAGCGGTTTGAAAGGCGGGTTCAGGTCCGCGCCGCGAGCGGCGTCAAGTTTTTGGCTAAGACAGAGAAAGGGAGAGAGAGGGAGAGTTTGCAAGGCGAATGGGCAATCGCAGTGGCCCTGCTGAGCCGTGACGCCGACTTGCTGTCCTTCAGCGCTGCAGCCAGCGCTTGCGAGAAAGCTGCATGGGACTCGGCGCTGCAACTGCTCCGGGCCTCAAGGCCGCGAGCTCTTGAGGCGGATCTTCTCCTTCACAGCGCCTCGGACCGTCGGATCGCACGGATCGCGCGGATCGCACGGATCGCACGGATCGCACGGATCGCGTGACTCGGTGACTCGGTGACTCGGTGACTCAACCCAACTTGACTTGGAGACTTGGAGAGGCCCGGTTCTGGCGGCGTGCGAATGTGCATCCCAGTGGCGCCGAGCTTTGCGGCTGTTCCACCGCCTGCCCGCACGCCGGGTAGCCGCCCGGAAGATTCCGAGGGCGTCTGGGGATTTGGCAAATGGGCGCCTTGTTTTTTGCGAGCGTGGGCGTCGCAGCTCAGGAGCCAGACGGGATTTGCGCTGCCAGTGCAGTAGGGTCAGCAGCAGCGGGCACTCAGTGGTGGCTGGCCTTGGCTGCGATGACCCCGGAATTGAGGAGACGTATTCTGTCATCACAGTTCTGCCCACATGAATTGTATGTAATGATTAAATGACATGGCTGACAGAAAGACATGTAAGGCGTAGAGTCGTAGAGTGGTAGGATCAAGATGTAGTAAGACTGCGCTGCTTGACAAGTGTTGCTTCCCCAGCCGTTCCAGCGTGCGCGCTCTGGTGCCCTCATGCTGCAAGATCTTGCAAGCAAACTGGCCATGCAGGACAATGTCCTCCGCCAGCAAGGCCGTTGCCGCTTGTGAAGGTTCTGGGCAGCCAGCCATGCTCTGGCAATTTGCTTCGAGCTTGCCCTCCGAAGAGGGTAATGGAAAACAGAGAAGTTGCTTCTCACTCAAGCGCCCCCCATGCAATTCCATGCGTGCAGAGCCGGCATGTGTGTTGATGGTGCCACTGATGCCTTTTTTTTTGCGGCCACGCTGGAGAAGCTCAGAAGAAGGCAATATTCAGCATGGGACATGAGCTTTTTTCCGCGCCAGAAGGTGCCTTGAGGACAAAGCAACGCGGGATGTGTTCCACTTTTGTCGGGCGGTGCATCGAATTGCTGCACGCGATGGTGACACGCGATGGTGGGCATGGATGTTCCGGAGACGAGCCCGGGAGCCCTGGAAAGCACGATTGCCGCTTGCGGGTTGTGCTTGGG
This sequence comes from Effrenium voratum, assembly GCA_963377175.1. Lineage (NCBI taxonomy): Eukaryota > Dinophyceae > Suessiales > Symbiodiniaceae > Effrenium > Effrenium voratum. The sequence goes on along the minus strand of CAUJNA010000491.1, from coordinate 1,252,755 downwards.
TTCTTAACCTGGGAGAGGCTTGCGGAATCGGTTGAGATTGCCCAACCTAAAGAGTACCAGACATGCAGCGGCCTTTTGATTTGAACGGAAGGCCCGTGTTATTTGCATACTACTGTGTTTATGTTCAGAATAATCGTTGTACTAATTATCATGTTTAACATATGATTCAAATTCATACTGTTTATTTGATTTATTTGCATATAGATATGGAGCATATATATATATATATATTGCTTTTGATAAACTCCAACATGTATCAAAAGGAAAGCTTTCAATGAGATCGCACGAAGTTGGTGCACGGGGATAGGAACAAGGAGGACACGCTGGGTAGATGGAGCGAGGGGTGCGCTATGGTTGGCTAGGCTTTGACCAGTTGCCCGTGGCTGAGGCCCGCTTTGTTTCGTCGGGTGCGTCGCCCTTGCACTTGGCAGCTGCGCTCAGCTGCGGGGGTGATGAGATTTTCACGGAGTCCTCGCAGTGCCCATTCTCCTGCTGTGCATGAAGTGAAGCGCCAAAGGCGCCCAAGCGTCCAACCGACAGCCGCAATGCCATGCAAGGCCAGAGGCTTTGCCAAGGCACACTCTAAGTTTGTGGGGCTGCGGCTCTGTTGACTGGAGGGACTTCCCTGGACCCGAGGCGAAGGAGTAGCTCCCAATGCCGCTCTTGGTGTCCCCTGACGTCGAACCTGCTTGATTCCGGCAGTCTCCGGGCTTCGGGCCTTGGGCCCCGCCAGTGCCCCACCATATTCATCTCGCCAACCACGTCTACGTCCACAACCAGGGCATGGGACAGGGCAGCTTTCAACATGCCTGCAGCGTTCTGGAGGCAACTCTCATTTCCTCGACAGTCTTTGAGACGGCAGAGAAGCAGTACAGCTTCCAATGCAGTTCCGGCATTTTGCTGGAGGCATTGGAGTTTATGGCGCTCCCCACGTCATGGTCAGCCTTTCCGTGCACCGTGCATGGAGGAGAGCCATGCTCAATCTCGGCGGGAGTGCAAAGTGCGTGGCAGGCGAGCGGCGAGCACGGGCGATCCCTTCGCCTGGACTCCGAGACCTTCGACAGCCAGGCAGACCACATGGTCTGCAAGAGCTTTCTGCATCATATTTTGCTCTCGCCCGTGACTGCACCATGCCTAGCGTTGCCTCGTGGGGTGGTGCACAAGCAGCTGTGAAAGAGAGTTGCCGCTCCAGTTAAGGGTGAAGCAAAACGGTGCTGGCTTTTTCTTGGTTGATCAAGTTTTAGTGCATGCAGTGCGTGCGTGTGCCCACGATGCTGCAGGTACAGGAATAGGACAGGCCGCCCTCGACGTGGCTTTGCATTACGTAGCCGACGCCCGGGAAGCCGACGTAGCGTCCTGTTTCGGCCCGCGCCATGGGGTGCGGCACAGGCAAGCCGGCGGCTGTGTCGCCTTTGGGGTCACCAGTTTGCACAGTTGTCCCGACCAAGGCAGCTGATGCGAAGCCGGTAGCGGTGGTGTTGCCGGGGGGCTACGCCAAGCAGATCATGGAGGACTCCCCCTTTACGTATCACATCCTGGACGACCCCAACTACAACATGGGAAACGTCATGGGCTTCGACGCGGACCGCTTCGTGGAGGAGGCCATCAAGTACTGCAGGACCCATGGCATCAAAGGGGTGTTCGGTTTCGACTGCTTCCCCAGCTTGCTGGCCTCCATTATCAACACTGCCCTGCAGCTGCCGGGGCCGTCCTTCCTGAGCGTGTTCCACTGCGTCAGCAAGTACTACATGCGGAAGGCCCTGACCCCCGAGGTGAAGGTGGGCATGATCGACCCCAAGACCTGCGCCAAGCAGGTGCCGCCCAACCCGGAGGAGTTCCCACTGGTAGTCAAGGAGACGGACTGCCAGTTCTACATCGGCACCTGGATCGTGCACAGCAAGGACGAGTGGGTGACGCTGATGGAGAAGTTGAGCAGTCGGGACCAGAAGCTCCACGACCAGCGAAAGCAGTTCTACTTTAAGTGGTTCCAACAGTTGCACCCACAGAACGCTCCGGAGGCCCGGTGGGAGGACTTTGTGCTCTACCACTCAGAGCCCTACTTCGCCGGCCGGGAGCACCAGATTGAGATTGTGGTGGACAACGGCAAGGCGGGGAGATCCGACACTTTGGTCATGGGTCACCATTGCCTGTTGTTAAACGCTTGGAATATGCCTCTAATATGCTCTTCACCTCCTCTCCGCGCTTGTTGCCCAAGTGGCCCTGAGGAGCTGGTGGCGGACACGGGGGACATGATCAAGGTCGGGGACATCCTGGGAATGTTTGTGACGCCCGGGTCGTTTGAGATGCCGAAGGTCTTCGCGCACGACATCACGAAGAAGCTCTACGACATGGGCTACAACAACCAGGCCCTCGACCTTGAGTTCATCTTCACAGAGTCTGGGCCGCAGCTGGTGGAGATCAACAGCCGCTACAGCTACATGGGCTTCCGGTCTTGGTACGAGGTCCACGGGACCCACGCCCCAGCGGCCACTTCCCAGCTGGCCTCCAAGCCGTGCCTGCGGAACCTGGAGAACCGCACGCGGTCGTGCCTGGGGGAGCCGGTGCCCAAGTTCCCCTCGGACAGCAACGTGATCTCCAAGCTGGCCGTAGCCGTCTTCACCAACAAGACGGGCCCGGTGAAGGACATCGTGGACCTGGACTACTTGGAGAAAGTCGTGCAGGAGGGTAAGGCAGAGTGCTGGGTTCCCAAGCCTGCCTTCAAGGCGGGCGTCATCAAGGAGACAGACCTCTCCTACGGAGAGGGGAATGTATTTTGTAAGCTTGGCTTCATAATGATGACAGCCAAGAGGACAGACTTTGAGGCCACCAATGCCGCGATCCGGGGCATGTTCAAGAACATCTTCCGTGAGGCGGACTCATATCTCCTCGTCCAAGACGATGAGATTGGGTATGAGGTGGACAAGAATGCCCTTCTTTCCCTGGACGAAGCTCCGGCCTCGCGCATAGAAGCTGCCGCAGCTGAGTGCTGTTGTTAGATTTGACCAGTACACGGGGGAAAAGTGCGGACATCTGGGGTGGAAAGCAAGGCATGAGGTCGGCGAAAGGCGAGGCGTGAGTTGCGGCCTCGAAGTTCGGCTGTTTGCCCGCGCGATGTAGCTGTATCCATGGGCCCATGGGGAGCATCCGCCAGGTAGAACTTACCAAGGCTCGGGTGACAGCATTTCACTTGCGGTCGCCCGTGTGAACGGCTTGGTGTGCGAACGTCATGAGGACATCAAGGCGAAGCAGTGGCACGTGGCCGCGTCCTTGGTGTGCGCCGCAGTCGCCGCGTCCGTCACGCTGAACATCATCATCTATACAGCGCTGGTGAACACGTCCGCGCAAAGTGCCTTGGCCAGAGCGCACCATATTAACGTCATCTCGAGTCAGGGCTACACGGGCAATCCTGGAAGGTCACTGGCAAGAGTGTACGCGCCTCCTCAGCGACCTCCGGCATGGCGCCCTCCAGGCCAGCTGCCAGCTCGGGGCTTGGCAATTGACATGACTTGTGCATTCCGCATTTCACGCGCGGTGCGCCCACGCGGTCGCGCCCGCGCAGGCTGACCACCAGCTGTGCAACGCTGCGGGCCGCGCCTGTGCCGAGTGGCGTCGGCTGTTGCTGCAGCTGTGGCATTTCCAGGCGTGTGGCATGGCAGTGGACGCCCACGGGGCCAGTGCAGCTGCCAGGGCCTGCGCAGGCAGGTCCACAGCCCAAAAACGCATGCCGTGAGCGCATCCTGCTGACACAAATCATGGACTTTGCTTTGCCGTATTGATTCCCGCCACGTTGCATTGGTGAGCATTTCATCCCACGGGGCTGCTGAGCATTCTGGAGTTGTATCTTGAGCAGTCATAGCAGGGCGCCATTTTGCTACAGACACATTTGGGTCTTCGGGAGTGGCATCGGAGACATCCTCTCGCCTGGAGACGGTGACAGTTGCGAGATCGGCCAATCTGGGGCCAAGACTAGGCCCAGGTTCGTCACTGCCGGGCGGGCGGGCGAGGCTGGCGGGCGGCCTTTGCGCTGCTGCAGGCGTGGACCAAAGCCGCACTCCAGGCCACGGTGGTGAACCACAACGTGGCGGTGACCCGACTGGCGCCTCAGAGCAAATTGGGGAGACCTGTCGCGTGCAGGGAAACCAAGAGGAAACCAATCACCTTGAAAGGGCTCCATTTTTCAGGATCTCGAGATCGTTGCCTTCAGAATTAGTGCCTGCCATATGTGTCTGCTTGGCAGAGAGAATCAGCTCCTTCAGAGCTAACGCGGCCTAAATTTGGTTCCAATATTTTCTTTCTGGGCGACATGATCGTCCTGCATGCTTTTGGACAGCGTCGCGTATTGTTTCGCCAGGAGAAGGTTTCGAAGTGGCAGCCGTCCTTGGAAATCCTCACGGAGATGCAGAGGAAAGCAGTGGAACGGACGGCCCGCTGACCGAACCGCTCAGAAGTGAAACGCCAGTCACGCACAGCAAGTCTTGATTGCTTCCCCTTGCCATTTCAAGTTTGGAACCGTGTGGCCATCAAACGCGCATAGTGCTTGGAAGCTTCCGGAGTTGTGGATGGATGCCCCAGACCCCCCCAATTTGCAGCGTGCTTCTTGTGCTTCTTTTGCAAGATGCTGAATCAGGCAGCATTTGGTTTGCATGGTTAGTCAGCCTAGGGAATGAGGCCTTGCCGAGAGTCTTGAGGTCATTTCTCTGGCCTCTGCCATCAGTGCCTGTGGTGCTGGCCATTGGCAGCGGGCTGTGGCACTGCTGAGGTCGTGTCCTTGCCTGCAGCCGAATGTGCTTCTGGGCGACATTGGAACTGCTTGTGCTCGGTTGCTGTGCGGAAATTCTTTTGATTGTTTTGCGAGCTGAAACGCGCCCCCCTTGCCAGAAACAACAAGCCTAAGGATCGCCTGCAACGCTGCCATCAGTGCCTGTGAGAAGCAAGGCTAAGGGGGGCACTCTGCATCGGACCTTGAAATGCAGATCCAAGTCTGGGGCTTGGAAGCCTGGGGTGCAGCTGTGACCGCACGCAAGTACGCAAGTGGAGCATGCCTTTGGGAGCCGTGGAAGCGTGGCTTGTTCTGTGGTGCGCCAGTGCTCCGGGGACAACCCTGATCCTTATCCTCCATCGGGAATGGTGTGAGAATCTTGCAGATGTCGACATACACGAAGAAGCAGCTACCAGGTGTTGTTCCAAAGCAAACATGATGGTTGCATATTCCCCGGCAGCCTTTCACAGTTTGACTTCCTTGCCGGACTCATGGCTTGCGTGGCAAGTACTGGGGGTCTGCCAGGTCAGTGGCAGCAGGCAATAGGCTTGCTTGCTGAGATGGAGCTTCTGAGGTTGCAGGAGCTGTCAACTTGGGGTCGCCGGGTTGGCGAGGGCATCGCATTGAAGCCATTTGAAGCCTGCCAGGAGGACGTAATCTCCCACAACGCCGTGATCAGCGCCTGCGAGAAGGGCGGCCTCTGGGAGCGTGCCCTGGCGGTGCTGGCGCGGATGAGGTCTCGCCGGGTCCGTGCCACGGAGGTGACGCGCTCGGCCGTGGTCAGCGCCTGCGCCACGGCGCGCCGCTGGCGGGAGGCGCTTTGGGCGCTGCGGGCGCTGAGGCCTCGGCGTGGGAGCCACGACTTCGAGGCCAGCGCCAACGCGGCCAACGCGGCCAACGCGGCCAGCGCGGCCAACGCGGCCAACGCGGCCACCAACGCAGGCATCAGCGCCTGTGCGAGGGCGTGGGATTCGGCGCTGCAGCTGCTGCGGCACATGCCTGCAGAGGCTTTGCAGCCAGACCTTGTCAGCTTCAATGCTGCGCTTTCTGCCTGCAGGCGCTTTTGGCTCGGGGCTTCGGCTCACTTTTGGCTCGCTGCACCAACTTTGGTGGCCCTTGTGTGGACCTGTTCAACAATTCGCATTTTTTCATTGGACTTTGGAGCGTTGGAGCTCCGTCCAGGTGGCGTCAAATCGTGGACTTGCTGGCCAGCATTCGGTGCAGAGGGCTTGAGAAGGATGCGCTTCCGGCTGAGTTGTTTGTTTGAAGGATTCAATTGGGAGGTCTTGGAATTTTCAAGGCTCGAGGCGCACGTGACATGTGACAGGTGATCACCTACGAGGCCGCGGTCTGGGGCTTTGAGAAGGCTTCCCGCAGCCGGGAGGCTGTGGCTCTCCTGCGGGACCTGGAGCTCTCCTACTGAGAGTGCGTGCCAGGCGATACACAGTGGAGACGAAAAAACAAAGCATGACTTTGCGGCCGTCCGAAGTCCGAGGTTCAGTGGGTCCACTGGGTCCACTGGGTCGTTGACGCATGCACAAAATTGGGGCTTTCTTGCAAGCGCCCAAGGATGTGCTGCGCCGAGTTTTCCAAGCCACGCTGGACATCCAGGTGCTGGCAGATGGCACTCTCCGCATACAGATTCCGCAAAGTACGCTGAGGCGTGCGGGCGCTTGCTGGAAGGCAAGGCTGTGTGGCGCATGGCGGCGATTCTTGAGCTTGTCAGGCCCAGAGCGGCGAACTCCGCAGATGTCTCCACAGGCGCAGCGTGGCGCAGCGATGAGGTGCACGGAGGATTGCGTTTTCTGGCAGGCGAGCATGCAGGACATGCAGGAGGCCAGAACATTTGCACGGGAGAAGCGAGGGAGGTGGCAAGTGCCAGGCGCTGCACCCAAAGAGGAACGAGTCCAACGTGGAACAGCTCCTGCGAGAATGGGACTCTCTCAAAAAAGGCCGGGTGACTTTCAAATTTCAGCTTGACGGTTCGGCCTGCTTCTCTTTGCTTCTCTTTGCTTTGCTTCTTTGCTTAGTTTCTGCCCAGTTGGTTCCCAGAACATGGCGCCGGCGGTGCTGCTCAGCGAGCAGGCATCGGCCAGGCTCCATTGGCCCTGCATGTTCCACAGGCTCGTGGATATTTTCCCCCGTTTTTCCGGATTATTTTAAATTATTTTCCATGTTTCCAGAGTCAGTGTTTGTCAACTGTTTCTTTTTCGCCTCTGTCTCGTTTCCTGGTCCCGGGCTGTTCCGCGCGGTTCGACAGGAGCGAGTCACCGTGGAGAGCGCCCTGGACAACGCCGAGCTCATGGCGCCGTGGCCTGAGATATCCTGAGATCGTTTCGTCGCTTTGGGCTCAAGCGGCCTTGGGCCCAGAAATTTGTCTTTCTCCTGGACCTTTTGACCTTTTGGTTCTTCCGTTTCGGTCGTTTGGTAGAGATGTCTTTCTCTTGGGTTGTCTTGGAACTTGGGGCCCGGCACAAGGCTGAAGCACGCGGAGATCAGCGGCTGGCAATGACCTCACTGCGATTTCCATGGCAGTTTGACCAGCGTTCTCGCCCGTGCCGCTTGTGCTTGCCAGTTGCACGCAAAAAAGGCCCGAGGCCGTTTTGCCAACATGTGCCAACAGACCATGGCTAAGCGCTACACGCAACTGCAATCATCCAAAAAGCAACATGATAGCGATCAGAGCACACCATTGGCACAACTGGCCACGCGCAGCCAACGCCGCCCGTCCACATGCGTCGGCTAGCCCGGGCCTCAGGCATGTCCTCAAGCAACGCCAGTGTCTGGAGCCAGGCACTTTGTTGCCTGCTGGCGACGCTGGCCGCTAGCTAAGACGGATGTGTGATGCCGGTCTGCGGGAAAATAAGGAAAAGCGAGGAGCCCCACACGGTGCGAGTTTTGTGCCAGACTTTGCAAGTTGAGGTGGTGACATGCGAGCTAAGGCGTGGTGGTACTTGCATGGGACCAGTTTGCAGGCGGCAAGGGCTTGTGTGGCGAGGGCCCCTTGACAGAATGCCAGGAACGCAACGAAGGCAACTCCATGTGCCAAGGCAGATCAGCTCAGGCCTCAGCTTCTCGAAAGAGCAACAGGGAATTGCTGTGCTTGAGCTCAGGATGTGAAGGTCTGGAAGAAGGGAGGGCGCGCGGCCTTCCTCTACGAGATTGATGCATGCGGCCAGCGCTGCACGGGCCGTTCCAAGTGCGCGGCCAGCTGCATGGCGAAGCGGGGCTACAGCAGGGGCCCCAGATGCCGAGACAGGCGACTTCAAGAGCTGATTGTGACTGCGAGGCTCGCCCTGCGCGGACTGCTTTGGAGGCAGAGGGAGGGCACGTGCGGATGGTAGCCCATCGGCCCCTGGCAGCTGCAGCCTAGTGAATTGAGTGAGCTGAATTTGAGGTCTGGTGGGCTGCAGTGCGGCTAAGTGCTGGATGCCGGCACCTGAGAAGGAGAGAGCCCAGAGCAAGATGACACTTTGCCAGGCCGTGTGCCAGGGGCGACGCAAACCCCAAGTGCCGTGCCTGCACCAAAGCGAAGTGCCAGCCCAGCTTCAAGGCGCACGTTGCCGTCTTCTTCCGTCGCGCCCGCTTCCTGCTTGGCCAGGCCTGCAGTGGCATCAACGACTTGCCCAAGTGGAGTGAGGAGGCCAAAGAGGCTGCGGCCAAGGTTGCCGTGGCTTAGACTCGACCCGCGGAGGAAAGGGAGATGTTCAGATGTTCCCTGGCTTTTTGCGTCGCTCGATGTTCGCTTCGGAAAGCTCAGTTCTTTGACGCTCGAGCCGAGGTTTTTTGACCGCCGCACTGGCGAGCGCTGGCTGGCCGCCAAGGTGGCAGAGATCTGCCGCGGAAATCTGGCGGAGTGGATGGCGCCGGCCGCTCAGCGTGTGAGCGAGCCTCCACATGAACAGGCAAGAAGGACTGTCGCTTTTGAGACGTCTTGCAAAAGAAGAGCGGACATTCTCCAGGCTGTACGGGTGGGAGCTGTGGCTGAACGGATTGCATAAGACCTTGGGCGACTTCCCAGCTTTCTTGGGCTTACACTGGCTGGCCATTTTGGGCTAGGCATGGCAAATCTGGCTGGTGCCAATACGATCTCTTAGGTGGGCCTTCTTCCATTGTACCCCAGACGAGGCGCGGGACAAGGGCAAAGGGCTGCATGCGGCGCTCGTCATTTCACCTCTGACGTCGGGCCCTTTTGGCTGTACGAAAAGAAGGCAATGGCCGGGCCAGCGGTCGCCATGGCTCATGGAGCCTGTAGAGGTGACCTATACGTCCCAGGAAGAGCTGAAGAAGGACATGGGGTATCTGGACCCTGGTACCATGTGCATGCGGGTGACGCTGCCCGGTAAGGGCGTACCAGCAGGCTGGCACCTGCAGATGTCCAAGAAGGCGCGGTGTTCGCAAAGCCGCCCAGTCGCTGGCGAGACCGCGCCAAATGTTTGGAGAGTTGCGCAGGGTTGTTTATCGGAGTGGACCCCAGGAGTTGGGGCAGCTGCTGCAGCGGGTGTACAAGGACTGGCCGGGCACAGTGCGGCTCACCTTTGAGGCGCCCCCCGAGGAGGACGAGCTCGAGGGTCTGTCGCCAAGATCCGTGCAGGCCTTGCGCCTGGCAAACGCAGCCCAGGATGGAGACCTGGTGGCAGTGCGGCGCCTGGCAGATGAGCTCGAGGCAAGTGGCATTTCCAGTGTGGACCAGAGGCTGGGGGTCAAGGGCCGGAACTCCGCGCTGAACCTGGCGGCGCGGGGCGGGCACCTGGAGGTCATGGCGCTGCTGCTGGGGCGGCGGGCGGACGTGAACAGTCGCAACGACTTCCGGGAGACGCCGCTGCTCTGCGCGGCCAACCGCGCCCGGGGGGGCGCGTGTCAGCTGCTGCTGCAGCGGCGCGCAGACCCGCAGGCGGTGGACGAGAACGGCGACGGCGCCTTGGACTTCCTCGGCCCCGGCCGCTCCGAGAAGCAGCGCGGCTGCCGTGAGGTGCTTCAGGCCGCAGGCTGCCAGCGCCGATGCTGAGTGAGACCTAAGGACCTAGAGCGTCAGACCAGTGGGCGCGACATGAAAACCTGAGCACCCTGCAGCTGGCCTTGAAAGCTCTTCATTGGACCTCATTTTGCCAGGTGCCTCCCCAGAGGCGCGAGGAGATGACAAAGCTCATTGAGGAAGGTCGCATCGATATCTCCTGATTGCAGTCCATAGCCGGGCCCCTTTGAGGTGTGCAGTGGGCCGGTGTTGACTTCCCTCCTGGCTACAACCCGCACGTGCAAGCCATGCGACTGACCATGGCGAGCGTCTGAACTTTCACAGGGCTCAGAGAATCTTGAGCTTGAGGATCCCATTCCCTCCGAGCATCGGCCACTGGCTTACTACATTGTCAAGCCCTGAGACTGGCACGCGAGAGCCGATCCATTCCCAATCCCTGGGGCCAGGTGACTGCGCTTGCAATGCCCGTGGCAAGCTTAGAGCTGGAAGAGGCAATCAAGGCCAAGAGATTCAGAGGTGGTGAACGGTTACAACCTCGAACACCTCGGGTTCCATGCCCACAGGCCTGGCGGACCAGGCCATGTCACCTCTCAGCTGCCTCCCCGTGAGGAGTGGCACGCTGTGGTACTGGCTGCGGCGCGGGCGAGGGAGACAAGGCGGGAAATACGGAGACTCAGTGACCCCATGGCTTTCCACGGTCTCCCACGGTGTCTGCGCGCAGTGGCCGCCTCCGGTCGCCTCGTTCGCTCAGGCGCTGAGCCTCCGCTGGTGTTCTGCCACGGCGTGGGCGTGAACTTGCTGCCCTACGCTGCTCGGAGATGAAAAAGGGGATGCGCTCCGTGCCACTGCACGTGTTGGTGACTGAGGTCCACTTCATCAATGAACTGTTGAGGCCCGACCCCCGGCTTCGCGTGTTGTGGCACAAGCTCGGTTTTGAGCCGCACGCTCCTGGTGAAACGTGCGCAGGCAAGTGCCGAGAGGCAAAGACATCTTCCTGGTATCCTTGCCGCACATCTCCATGCGCATCAAGGAGGTGGGACTTGCCGACCTGTTTGTGCACACTGCGTTCAGCAGGTCCGCAATCTGTTCTCTATTGCGAAATCTTCTTTTTTATTTCCTGCCACGAGTGCGAACCGAGTGCCGCGAGGATGTGCCCTCCTCCACTGAGATGGTGGCGTGTTTGCGTGACATGCTGGCGAGTTGGGAGCACACCTCCGCGCACTTCATCGGCCACTCCTTCGGCTCCATCGTGGTCGCCTGGATGGCCCGCAACGCCAAGGAGATGGCCTGGGCACCGAGGTCAGATCCGGCCGAGCCGGGCCAGCCGGCGGGTTGTCGGGGGGGACTAGTCGTGGGAAAAGCTGGCAGCAGCACGCATTTCCGTCAGCTGCCATAGATCCTGAAAAGGGCACGCCGGGTATCTCCAGTTTCGGAAAGGCATTCTGCCCCGCACGCTTTGATGTTTACCTGGTGCCCGTGCACATGACACGAGTGGCAATCAATCGATTGGGTGCGAGACCAGGCTCTCCAGGCTTGAGCGTTTCTTGCGATTTGGTGACGTATCTGACACAGTCACCTTTGTTTGCTTAATCAACATGTTTGGCACGCTTGAAGCGGCCCAGACGCGGAGCCTGAAATGCCTGGCAAGAGAAGGGCTCCTTGAGGTCAGCGTTGCCACCTTCCTTGACCCTGTTTGCTTCTTGCTCATCAAGCCAGATGCCGGGCCCCCAGCCCTCAGATCGGTAGCCTTCCGATCTTCCTGCGAGGTGTGCTACAACTTCATGTACCGACAGCCTCAGACGGCGACGCAGCTGTTGATGCACTACTTCGTGGCCCGGGAGTTGTTCATTGCGCCGCTCGGCTTTTCGAGTTCTCTTGGCCTCTTGGCCCTGCATCACCCCTCGCCTCCCAGGCACAGCTTGTCCCGGAACTTCTTTTGGCATCAGAACCTGCTGTGGCCAGAGGCATGGACCCCAGCCTAGCTTTGATCATCTTTGATCTCTCAATCTCTTTGGTATGTATGTTGGCTACAGGAGCTGGACATGCCTTGCATGGTGATGCTCTCTGGGGAGGATTCCATTGCTCGTGTCTTACCTTTTGCGTGGGGCTTGCGGCTTGTAGATTGTGGCTCCCAGGTGCCAGCTCATTCTGCCCCTTGGCCGCCACGATCGAAGTGCGTGAAGTGCTCCATTCCCCAGGTCCGGCGCTACCTCACGGGCTGGATCCAGAAAATCCGAGCAAACAAACAGGACACCTTCAGGCAGGCGTTGCTCTGCGCTCCGCTCCGTCGATGGTTTGGCGTGCTACTTTGCCCTTTGCAAGGTTGCTGTGGTTCCCCAACCTGGGGCACGGTGAGATGAACTTTGGCCCGGTTGGGTGCGCTGGGGTGGGTCAACCTTCGCAGCTCGAGTTCTCGGTGCCGTGATGTGCTACCCTGGGCAAACCGCGGCAGGCTGGCTGCATGCAAGCGCATCGTTGCCGAGATGATGTCGCTCGAGGCAAGGTTATCTTGTAGTTAGATCCTACAGCTGTCATGAGCTAGCTGTTGGCGCTTCGTGGACATTCACACTTGGGCTGTTCATTCAATGAGTCGTATTTCGCGTTCGCTTGGCCGTCAGCGGCTCATGCAGCAGCAATTGTTCTTGTTCCCAGCCGTTCCGCTACAGTGCCGTGAGTTTTGGGCATTTGCACGGCGATGCGCATCCACCAAGTTGTGGTGCCTTTGTTAAAGCCGTGAGAAAGCCAAAGCCTCGGCCGATGGCTGAAAGCCCTGCAAAGAGGTAGGCCACCATCCTACACTGCAACAAAAAGACAGCTTCAAGGCGGCAGGTGATTGATGCACTGAGCTGAGCAAGGCTGACTGCGTATTGTTAGCTGTGCCCTTTTCAAGTGTCGGGCTTCAGTCGCGCGGAACGGAGGCGGTGAGGCGGGGTAATTCAACTCGAGTCCCCATCCACGGCTTCTTTGGGCGCAGGTATGGAGACGCTGTCGCCGACGAGCGCGCTGATATGCCGCGCCACTCAGGAAGCTTCCGGAATACAGCCCAGGTTCCACCACATAGTCCTGCGCACCCTGTTGTAAAGAAGCCCTTTAGCTTGGGTTGGTTGTCCTACCTGTGGGACGGTCTTTCAGCCTGCTCTTTTGTTCCGTTTCATGCACCTGGGTCATTACACTCAGCTGATCAACTGGGTACATGTTCCACTATGTCAATGCGTTTTGGAGCGCGTCTTGCCTTGCCCTTGGCTCGCCTTGGCTTGTGGCTAAGGCCATTCGCTCCACACGTCGAACCAGCCCCCTGTGGCCATTGTCCATGAGGCGCATCTCAACCGCCGGCCCTCCAGTGCACGCCTGAGAGAAGGACTTGTCGGGAGGGCGTTGCTTCCGACACGTACGTGTGCTCGTGCAGGTGCGGGTTCTGGTTTCATGGCTGATTTTCAGGTCAGGTGCTTGCAGGGGCGTGCAGTTTGGGGTGCTGGCGCAGGTGCTGGTGTTTCATGGGTGGTTTAGGTTTTCGGGGTGCAGGTGCTGGTGCTCGGGGGTGGCTTCCTTGCGTCTGGCGCAGGTGCTGGTTGGCGGTTTGCAGGAGATACTATTAGGGTTGCTGGTGTTGAGGGGTGGTTTCTTGGGGCGCTTGCAGAGGGGCGCAGGTGCCGGTGCCTTGCTAAGTGGTCTCTCCAACATTCTGGCGTAAGTTGGCTGAAGCGGTTCATGTTGCTCCTCCCGGACAAGGTCCAGGACTCCAGGCTGTTGCTAGTCTCGGGCTCACAAGCTTGGCTTTGAGTCGAGCTGAGGCAAGGCCTCCACCGCTCCGACCGAGCCGCCCTCCAGCCACGGCCAGGGCCCTGACCCACGCGCCTGTATGGGAGTGCAGTTGGCCGGAGGAAGCTGGACGCCGTACCAAGCCGCCGTCAGGACACGGCAGATTCCGTGAGCATGATTCTGGCACCATCCGGGATGCAGGACGGCGGACATGGTCCTCAGGCCGCCGTCCAGTGCCAGCACGGGACCCAAGAACTGAATTGCCGCGTTGCTGAATCCGAATCTGAGTCTGAGGCTCCGTGGTGTCCTGCCGACGGGACAGCTTGGATGGTGACTTGGCTCACTGGGATCGGGCAAAGAGAACGGCTCAGCTTGCCAGGCTATTCGATCTCACAGGACTTGAAGGCGCGAGCCCGGGCACGGACGCACGGGGGTCTGCGATGCCAGGCCGACGGCTTTGACGGAAGTGGGGCCCTCGAACCCGAAGGGGCCAGATGGCCCACGTCGCGACATGCTCTCTGAGACCTGCGGCTCCTCTCCGAAGAAGAGGTGGCGCAGAGGGCGTCCAGCGCGCTGTCCTACTTCAGGACAGCTCAATCCGTGCTTCAGGTTCCTCACGAGACTTGCCAAACTGCCCTGGTGCAACAGCATTACTTGACTTGACTACTCGAGTGCGAGGACCACCCGCGAGATCAATCGACAGGCCCGCAGCGCGGAAGAAATGGCCTGGGACCCAAGCCTACAACGTTTCTCGTTTGGTGCTTCCCTTCTTGCGGGGCCCTTGGCACTGTCCGAGGAGTACGCGCTGCAGAAGGCCCGGCAGCGCCGCAAGTCTGAGGCAAGGGTTCTTCCAGCAAGTGTATGCAAGCGTATGCAAGCACCAACCTGCAATCCGCAAATGGCGTGACGAAATACTACAACTCAGCAGCCGGAGGGAGAGAGATACCAGCGCCTGCATCGGCTTATGAACGGCTGAGTGGCAGGAGCTGCGTCCCAAGCAGCAAATGCTGGCTCTAGAGGCCCTGGAGTTTGCCTGGAAGCTGGGCGGGCATGTGCTCGCGCACGTTGGCGTGTGAGGCCACAGTGGAGACGGAGATGTCAGACAACGAGGAGTGGAGCGGCCATCCCACAAGAGGGGTGAATTGCTTTGGGCAAGTGCGGTGACCCCGCAGGAACACGAGGAGCATACGAGTCCGAGGATGACACTGGCAGAGCGCATGGGCTACGGGGTCAAGGGAAAGGAAGTGGCAGGGCCCTCACAAGCCGCGAAACCCTACGAACCCACGAGATGAGCTGCGGAAGTGTGTCTTGCACTGAGTCCAAGTGGAAGAAGCGGGCCGTGAAGGAAAAACCCAAGAAATCGGTGCTTGTCCCGGCAGCCTAAGTTCCAGCAATTCCAATCACGTGCCCAAGCCTGTGCCTTGCCAAGGCGTTTGCCAGCCCTGGGCTGAATGCCCAGTCTCAAGCTTGCATTCCGAATCCAGCCTGAGGCATACAAGCTGGAAGCAACGATCTCTTGGCCCGACTGCGCCAGAAGCGGATGACCATTGAGTGAGATGGCCATAGGCCATAGGCCGAAGGAAAACTCCCTGAAATTGTGAATTGGCGCGTGTGGGGCCGGCCAATTGAAAAGACGGACATGCAGGCATCGTTTTATCGGCTCTCCATACCTGGCCTGGAGCCCCTGGCTGGAATTCGGACGCCCCTCCAGAGCGGGGATTTGTCTAGACGGCGTCTCTAGGAATAGGAGCAGCGAAGCACCAGATGGCAGGATCATAGATCCAAGTAGGTCCAAGTAGGTCCAGGTAGGTCCAGGTAGGTCCAAGTAGGCGCCGGGGCCAGGCCGCCACAAGATGTGGCTCTCGTCTCACCTCCGGCTGCCACCCAGCGCAGCTTCCCGGAGTTTCATGGCCTGCGTGGCACAAGCTCCGCGCAGTGCTGGGACTGCAAAATCAGACAGCCCACTGGCTGAAGGGGCGGGGGGACCCAGGTCTTCGGACAGTGTGCAGCCAGATTCTAGGAAGCTTCTGGGACTAGCCGCGCGGCCCAAGCTGTCCGTAGACTCAACAAACGCAGACGTTTCCACGACGGAGCCATTGAAACATTCCCACTTTGCTTGAGCCAAGACTTTTGTAAGGGGAGGGGGGCGCGACTTCCGAGCCTTTGGCGCATGCCAGGGCTCTTGCCATGGGGCAGGCCCGCCCAAATGGGCGTGCTTGAGGTTCAGACACCTTGCGCATTCTGGTTTCAATCTGGCAGGTCTGGAGAGTTGTGGGCTTTTGGTGTAGGGCCAAGCTGCCAAGCTGCCAAGCTGCCAAGCCGAGCCTTGCCCCAAAAGTTCCCGGCAATGGCCCAGGTGCTTCCTGAGGGCCGCAGGGGAGGCAGGCGTGACGTATTCCTGTGATGCCCTTGCAGTACTGGCACGGAGGACTGCCCAGATGGGTCCTACCGCAGTTCACCAATTGTGTTCAGCGCCAGTCTGAATCAGCCAGCTTGCATGCCTTCCGCGCCTTTCTGCGCCTTTCCGCGCCTTTCCGCGCCTTTCCGTGCCTTTCCATGCCTTGCCTTCTGACCGAGGCTGCGGCGGTGGCTTCGGCCAGGGCAAAGTCCTGCTGGCCGCAGCCAGTGAGAGCGCGGAGCTTTCCGACGCCTTCGGCGGACATTTGTCCGACGGCGCATCGAGGCGCTCCGCTGCCTATCCCCCTGGGTGCTGAGGGCCCCGGGCTCGGGATTGCGCGTGTTTCTTGGCCCGGCCTTGGCATACATCTTCCATCCATGCCTGGTTGGCTGGCTGGCTGGTGACATGGATTTGCATTGTGTTGGCTTAGGGTTCGGGGGTGGGATTTGGCCAGTTCGCTTATTTTGGCTGGCTTAAGCTGGAATTGCAGCAATGCCTGGAAACAACCCCCCACGGCGGCAAACAATCCATCAACCAAGCCCAAGGCCCAGCCTGACTGCACCGCTAGAACCCTAAATTCCTAGAAGCAAGACACCCCCGAGAGTCTGCAGGTAATGCAAGACGGTAAGAATTAGTAAGAATCGTAAGAATGTGTTTTGAACGTTTCTTTGAAAATTGCTTGAGGAACGTTCTGAGCCGTGAGGCTTTCGGGTATCAGCATCCTCCAGTGCTGGGCCTCTAAGCCTGCGGTTGCATGATGAGGCGCGAGATGCAATTGGGCTTCCTCTTAATCCGAAGATCTTAGCACGGCTAAATGGATGGCAGGAGCCGAAATTACAGTCACGGAAAGCAGCCTTGAACATCGCTGGGTCGCTTTTGACGGGGTTTGCATGTTTGAAGGTTCCTTTGACGCTTGTTGCGACAGGCAAACAACATCCTGGTAGCGTCTGAGCGCATAGGGCTCAGTGGGTAAGTAGTGTGAGCGCTGTGGGCGGTGTGGGGGGGGCACCGGGCTGAGACCATGGCTTGGTCAATGGATCAGCCCGGGCTGGCGTGTACAAGGCACGAAGGGCCAAGCGGCTAAGCGGAAAGCCTACTTGCGGCCACAAGCCGACGTTGCCAGGATGTTGGCGTCATCTTCACCGGCAGCTCTGTCTCACAAGCAGCTCCTCGGCTCAATACAGCCCGGAGCTAGCCGTGCAGCTGGAGCCTTGTCAGGACAACACCAGTCTTTATTTGTCAGCGGCTCAGCAGCTCATCAACGCTACACTGGTACACGGTTTCTTTCTGAGCTGCGCTCAGAGCACAGGCTGGGCGCAGCGACCACCCCAATGCAGCTCTCGCCAGCCTGGCGTGGATTGCAGGTTTGGCTGGCTTTGCTTTGTATTGGCTGGATTGCTTGCGTTGCTGTTTTAAGGCTCTGCAATCTGGGGAACGTCTCGGCCAGCGTGACGCTGGTGCCCGATTCGCTCGGCGTGCCATGGCTTCTCGCTGTCGCTGCGGGCAGGCGTACACCTTCGAGCGCGTCTTGGACTGCACGTCCCCGCCAGTGTGAACCTCAGCTCAGATTCCCGAGAAAAGCCGGCGGGCTGCAGCCTAGGCGGGCTGCAGCACGTACAGCGCCGGCAACGCCCAGTGGCAGGCCCTGGGCTTTGTTGCCATGCCGGTTGTGCGTTTGTTTGCTTGTGATTGCTTGCTTATTTCATTTGTTGATTGGTTGATTGGTTGATTGATTGATTGATTGACTGATTGCCTGACTGACTGACTGACTGTCTGACTGACTGATTTACTGATTTACTTATTGATTGATTGACTGATTGACTGATTGACTGATTGATTGATTGATTGATTGATTGATTGATTGATTGATTGATTGATTGATTCATTGATTGATTGATTGCCTGACTGACTGACTGACTGTCTGACTGACTGATTTACTGATTTACTTATTGATTGATTGACTGATTGACTGATTGACTGATTGACTGATGGCCTGATTGCCTGACTGACTGACTGACTGTCTGACTGACTGATTTACTGATTTACTTATTGATTGATTGACTGATTGACTGATTGACTGATTGACTGATTGATTGATTGATTGATTGATTGATTGATTGATTGATTGATTGATTGATTGCATGAATGAATGAATGAATGAATGAATGAATGAATGAATGAATGAATGAATTTATGAATTGATGAATTGATGGATGGATGGATGGACGGACGGACGGATGGATGGACGGGATTGATTTGACTTTGATTTTGATTGATTGATGAATGAATGAATGAATGAATGAATGCGTGCATGAATTAATTGAATTTATTGATTGGGTGGATTGATTGATTGATTGATTGATTGATTGATTGATTGATTGATTGATTGATTGATTGATTGATTGATTGATTGATTGATTGATTGATTGATTGATTGATGCATGGATGGATGGATGGATGGGCGGACGGATGGATGGATGGCACTGATTTGACTTCAATGTTGATTGATTGAATGAATGCATGAATTGATTGAATTTGCTGATGGATGGATTGATGGGAGTGATTGATTGGTCGATTGATTGGTCGATTGATTGATTGATTGATTGATTGATTGATTGATTGATTGATTGATTGATTGATTGATTGATTGGTTTGATTGGTTTGATTGATTGGTTGATTGGTTGGTTGGTTGGTTGGTTGGGTGATTGATTTGATTGGTTGGATGGTTGGTTGGTTGGTTGGTTGGTTGGCTGGTTGGTTGGTTGCTTGATTGTTTTATTGATTGGAGCGAGCGAGCGAGCGAGTGAGTTTGAAAGCTTTGTGTGTGTGTGTGTGTCCTGTTTTGTTTTTGTTTTTTTTGCGTAAACACGTGTTTGCGCAATGCTTGTTCCATGATGTGGCGGATCGTCTTGTCAAGGTCGTCTGGCAGGCTGAGCCACCCCTTGCGTAGGTCCGTTTCAAGGTCGTCTGGCAGGCAGAGCCACCCCTGGTATAGGTCCGTTTCGAAGTCGTCTGGCAGGCAGAGCCACCCCCTCGAATAGGTCCGTTTCAAGGTCGTCTGGCAGGCTGAGCCACCCCTGGCATAGGTCCGTTTCAAAGTCGTCTGGCAGGCAGAGCCGCCCCGTCGCTCGCCCCTGTGGGGGCGTGTGTGTGTGCGGAGCATCAGATTTACCTTGATGCCAACTTTTCAACACGCAGGGGGCTGGAGCCGGCCCGGGGGGTCTCCAGCCAACGAAGACGCCCCCCGGTGTCCGGGTCCAAACGTACCTGCGGGGCTGCGCCTGGGCCATTGTCATGGTAGCTGGCGGGCCCACCCCAAACAAAGGTCCCCTTTTTGCCCTTTTCTCCAAAACCAGCTGAACCCCAGCTGTACTCGAGACTCACCAGTTGTACTCGAACGATGAGAGACTCATCAGTTGTACTCGAGACTCATCAGTTGTACTCGAGACTCATCAGTTGTACTCGAGACTCATCAGTTGTACTCGAAAGATTTGAACCCTCCATCTGGAGTTGAAGTGTGAACACCCCATCCTTGGGGGACCCTCGGGTGTACCCATCGTGTGACCCCGGGCCGGTTCGCCGGAAAATTTGACCTCAACGTGCTTATCATAGACCAGCGGAATTTCACGTTTAAGCAGGAACGAGGTTTCACTAAAGGGAAGACAGCCACCAGATCATAGCTACGTCTCACAAGTGCCTGGGAGCTGCTTGCTGATTGCATCAATGCCGTTGAACTTGATGTTCTGGTTGTGCAATGCTCGGGTTGTGCATGTTCTGTTTGCGCAATGCTTGTTCCATGATGTGGCGGATCGTCTTGTCAAGGTCGTCTGGCAGGCTGAGCCACCCCTTGCGTAGGTCCGTTTCAAGGTCGTCTGGCAGGCAGAGCCACCCCTGGCATAGGTCCGTTTCGAAGTCGTCTGGCAGGCAGAGCCAACCCCTCGAATAGGTCCGTTTCAAGGTCGTCTGGCAGGCTGAGCCACCCCTTGCGTAGGTCCGTTTCAAGGTCGTCTGGCAGGCAGAGCCACCCCTGGTATAGGTCCGTTTCGAAGTCGTCTGGCAGGCAGAGCCACCCCCTCGAATAGGTCCGTTTCAAGGTCGTCTGGCAGGCTGAGCCACCCTGGCATAGGTCCGTTTCAAAGTCGTCTGGCAGGCAGAGCCGCCCCGTCGCTCGCCCCTGTGGGGGCGTGTGTGTGCGGAGCATCAGATTTACCCTGATGCCAACTTTTCAACACGCAGGGGGCTGGAGCCGGCCCGGGGGGGTCTCCAGCCAACGAAGACGCCCCCCGGTGTCCGGGTCCAAACGTACCTGCGGGGCTGCGCCTGGGCCATTGTCATGGCAGCTGGCGGGCCCACCCCAAACAAAGGTCCCCTTTTTGCCCTTTTCTCCAAAACCAGCTGAACCCCAGCTGTACTCGAGACTCACCAGTTGTACTCGAACGATGAGAGACTCATCAGTTGTACTCGAGACTCATCAGTTGTACTCGAGACTCATCAGTTGTACTCGAAAGATTTGAACCCTCCATCTGGAGTTGAAGTGTGAACACCCCATCCTTGGGGGCCCTCGGGTGTACCCATCGTGTGACCCCGGGCCGGTTCGCCGGAAAATTTGACCTCAACGTGCTTATCATAGACCAGCGGAATTTCACGTTTAAGCAGGAACGAGGTTTCACTAAAGGGAAGACAGCCACCAGATCATAGCTACGTCTCACAAGTGCCTGGGAGCTGCTTGCTGATTGCATCAATGCCGTTGAACTTGATGTTCTGGTTGTGCAATGCTCGGGTTGCGCATGTTCTGTTTGCGCAATGCTTGTTCCATGATGTGGCGGATCGTCTTGTCAAGGTCGTCTGGCAGGCTGAGCCACCCCTTGCGTAGGTCCGTTTCAAGGTCGTCTGGCAGGCAGAGCCACCCCTGGCATAGGTCCGTTTTGAAGTCGTCTGGCAGGCAGAGCCAACCCCTCGAATAGGTCCGTTTCAAGGTCGTCTGGCAGGCTGAGCCACCCCTTGCGTAGGTCCGTTTCAAGGTCGTCTGGCAGGCAGAGCCACCCCTGGTATAGGTCCGTTTCGAAGTCGTCTGGCAGGCAGAGCCACCCCCTCGAATAGGTCCGTTTCAAGGTCGTCTGGCAGGCTGAGCCACCCTGGCATAGGTCCGTTTCAAAGTCGTCTGGCAGGCAGAGCCGCCCCGTCGCTCGCCCCTGTGGGGGCGTGTGTGTGCGGAGCATCAGATTTACCCTGATGCCAACTTTTCAACACGTCAGGGGGCTGGAGCCGGCCCGGGGGGGTCTCCAGCCAACGAAGACGCCCCCAAACGTACCTGCGGGGCTGCGCCTGGGCCATTGTCATGGCAGCTGGCGGGCCCACCCCAAACAAAGGTCCCCTTTTTGCCCTTTTCTCCAAAACCAGCTGAACTCCAGCTGTACTCGAGACTCACCAGTTGTACTCGAACGATGAGAGACTCATCAGTTGTACTCGAACGATGAGAGACTCATCAGTTGTACTCGAGACTCATCAGTTGTACTCGAAAGATTTGAACCCTCCATCTGGAGTTGAAGTGTGTGTGTGTGTGTCCTGCATTTTGCGTAAACACGCGTGTTCGATGTTCGCACGCGCGTGCGTGCATGCATGCGTGCGTGCCTGCGTGCGTGCGTGTGTGTCTGAGTGTGTTTGCTTGTGCGTGCGGTTGGTTGGTTGGTTGGTTGCTTGCTTGCTTGCTTGCTTGATTGGTTGATTGATTGATTGATTGATTGATTGATTGATTGATTGATTGGAGCGAGCGAGCGAGTGAGTGAGTTTGAACGCTTTGTGTGTGTGTGTGTCCTGTTTTGTTTTTTGTTTTTTTGCGTAAACACGTGTGTTCGATGTTCGCACACGCGTGCGTGCGTGCATGCATCCGTGCGTGCGTGCCTGCCTGCCTGCCTGCCTGCCTGCCTGCCTGCGTGCGTGCGTGCGTGGGTGTGTGTGTGTGTGCGTGTGTGTGTGTGTGTAAGGAAAATGCATCCTTCTTGAACGCTTCTTTGATCACAATGCAGTCGTGTGCATAATGTAAGATACATGGTAAATGCATTCGCATCCATGCCAACTCCGTTGGCTCAAGACGCATCGCCCGACTGATGGAAAAAGGTCGCGGCCGAAGAACCTGGTTTGTTCTTCTTGTTGTGTTTTCTTTTCTGGAAACCCTGGGGCTCAAAAGGTTGTGGCCCTTAGCGGGTTTCTTCATGGTAGCGGAGCCGCCAAAGGCGGCTGTAGGTTTAGGTCATAGCCATGGCTCTTGACTTTGAAGGGATCTTCAAGAGATCTCGAGCAAGCAGCCAACCGCCGAGTTGGCCTGCACCGCCACAAGGTGGCACGCATAGCCCACACGGGGGCCGAAGCCAAGCGAGCCCCGTGTGGGCAGAGCTGAGTGAGATCAGCCGGGCTGCATCAGTTGCAGCAGCACAGGATCTACATGGATCAAGTGGGCCATCAGGCCATGCAGAGCCGCCAGTTCGCAGCAACAAGGTGGGACCTTGTTCAGTGGACCTGCGGGTCAGAGTGGGCCTTTCGGCCAAGCAGAGCCATCAGGGCTCAGTGGACCTCCGGGTCAGACAGGGCTTTTTAGCCATCCAGAGATGCAAGGTCTCAATAGGCCAACAGGACAGAGTGGGCTTTTCAGCCAAGCAGAGCCGCAAGGGCTCAGTGGACCTCCGGGTCAGTGCAGGCCTCCGGGCCAAACCGAGCCTTCGAGGCTTAATGGGCCATCAGGCCAAGGGCAGCCAGCGAGCCCGGCAGTGCAGAATCCACAAGAGCGTTCAGTGTTTTTTCTGTACAGTCTCCGCCCCGTGAGAGACCAAGTGTGCCATCCGGCATCGACGGTGCCTGCGCAGGGATCCAGTCACCAGATCCCAGCAATCCACAAGCCTTCCAACCGCTCTTTTCGCTTTTCCCAATTCCGAATCCGAATGCATGTGCTAGTAGTGCAGCCCAGCCACCAGTGCAATCCAACATGCCACAGCAAACTGATGGGTCGACATCCACTGAGTTGCGAACAGATGTCGGCCAGCCTGATCTCGCCGCTGTGATGACGGGCGTGTCAAACATGATGCAGCTACAAGCGCAACAGATCACCCAGCTGACTCAGCAGATCCAGCAGTTGCAAAACCAGATGGCCGCCCGGCCAGGGATAGCCCAAGCAGTGCAACCTCCGCCGCCCGGCATTCCACAAGCGCCTCAGTGGGCACAGGCCGGCCAATGTGGTCAGCAATGGAATCAGTGGAATGCGCCGCCTGTCAATCAGATGTCAACTGGTCATCAGACCATTCGCCTCGACACGAAAATGCATCCAAGTTTGCCTCAGCCAGATTATAAGCAATGGACCGACCGGCCCAGCGAAATCCTTGCCATGTATAAATTCATGGAAGCATTTGTGTCTTGGTTGAGCATGACTGATACTCGGTATCATGCCGAACTTCATGAAACCTTGAATCGTCAGGTGCCGATCTCACATGCTCAGATGGATCAGTATCAGGTAAACCGATCACAACGGTTGTATTTCATCCTGAAACAACTGTTTGCAGATTCATCGCGTGTCATGAGTATCATCAGACTCCAGGAAATCCAGGTCGCCGATAGCAATTGTGGATATGAGTTGCTTAGGAAAATTCGGTATGAATTTTGCTCGCAGAGCCGCACCGAAGCCCTTTTCTTTCGGAAACGTTGCCTGGATTACCGTGCGCCTCCCAACACACCTGTGAGAGAGATCGGCCGCCTGTGTGTTGCTGAACTGGCAAGGTATCAAATGATCCTTGCTACAGCAGCAGATCCTGCCAGGCTGACCGACCTGGTCATATCCGAAGCAGACCGCTATCACTGGTTGCTGCAAAGTGTCCCGACTGAGGTCCGCAGGTGGGTTCAGCTCCATGCGTATCAGGAGAACTACAACACTACTAAAGATTATCCCCAGTACTACTACAATAGGATCATCATGCCGGAAGATCTCGATCGCCCATCCCGTAATCGCCAGCTCCAGACCTTCGGATCCGAAACCTGGAGCACTGAGGAGATGTACGCATGGGATGATCAAGAAGATCCCAACTTTGCCAGTGCCGCAACCGCCAGTGATAGCTGCTTCCGGTGTGGAAAGCCTGGGCACTACTCCCGTGATTGCCCGCAATCCCCGCAGTCAGGTCCCGGTAAAGGCAAGTCAAGTGCCCCTCGGGATCCACATGCCAATCAGCAAGGAAAAGGCGGTAAGTCAAAATCTAAGCCAGCCGACAAGGGCAAAGGCCCTAATCCAAGTAACCCCAAGGGTAAACATAAAGGTAACCCTAAGGGTAAGGGCAAAGGCAAGGGTAAGCCTAAGGGTACCAAGACGGCCTAACCAGACGCTATTTACAACCGGCCATTGTTTACTCGACAAGCCACTCTTTACCGTTGAGCCGGCCATTGTTTACTTAACCGAAAACGTTTGCGAGATCTGAAGCCGCTTTGAGGCATTTGTTTCGCAAACATGTTTCTGTTGGCTTTCCCAGGCAAGGGATGCTTGCGCAGGCAGCGCTTTTGATGTTTCAGTCGGCTTGCTGCAGCGCCAAGTGCGCGCATGTGGCAAGCTTTGACAAGATTCGCAACCACTTCAAGGCCTGATTTTTGCAAACGTATTTACTGTTGTATATGCAAGCGGCTGGCAACGCATTTATAAACTTTGCGTTGCCGAGACGGGGGGTTGCTACCACGGCGTTGCCACCCCCGTTTCTTCCGAACACACCAAACTTTGGACTGGCTTTCCCTTTCAACACTCCTGAGTAACATTGGTGTTCCTGAGTTACCCTTGAGCGCCGGCAAGTTTTCTAGTGACCCTTGTGTTTTGATTTTTGATTCGGCTATTCCTTTGCATTTATGACTTCGGCTATTGAATTGACTGCGCATTTTTGCCTGAAACTGCGTAAGCCTTGCTGTAAATGGCGACCGTCCAGCCCGAGCACTTGAGAAAGGGAGGGGCGCCACTTCTACAAAACACTGTCGCAAAGTAAGCTTTCCCCCCAAGGCCGCACGAATATCCAAGCTGGTCCAGACCCAGTTCTAGCTCATTGTTAAGGAGGCGACAAGCAAACACACCTGCAACCAAACAAACAGACAGACGCACAAACTACCCAACACACAAAGAATCTTACCAAACCATCAAAGAAACACATCCAACGCGCGAGCAAACACACAAACACACAAGGCGCGTCCGCGCAATAGATACGCAAAAGATGCGCCACAATGCGCCGGTTGTTTCAGAGTGCTTTGCCAGAAGGCACAAACTGTACTTACAAAGTTCAGAAGCATGGGCGAAAGCACCTGTTTGCGTCCTCTCTCACAGATCTAGCCCGCGTTAACAGTAGACCCTCTCCACGCTCCAGCGGTTGGTTTGTTCCCCTGCGGGCGGGGTGACAAGCTGGAAATTGGAACCTGTCCGTGGGCAAGGCTCTGAGTGGCCGGGGCACGGCCACTGGCATTGAGTGTTCTGCTTTTTGACCTTTCGCTTTGCCTCACCCTTTTCGAAGCAATTCAGCAACTGGCCTTTCAAGTAGCCGGGATTGTCAGATTGTTGCGTCGTCGGCCCCCCGCTGCCGCCCGTGCGGTCTAGTTTCCAAGCGGACGGCGCTTTCAATTTTGCGTGGTCTCATTTGCAAGAGAGGGGGGGCGCCGCCAGGCAAAAAATGAATATGAAACTGCGCCCTGTCCAAAGGCAAGGCTCCAGTTTTTGAACATCATAGATGCTTCTTCTGCCTGTTGGCGGTAATGGAAAACAGGTGGCAGCTGTTGAGTAGCTTCGAAATTGGTCTGCTTAGCAAAAAAATGCAAGAAGACAAAAGAGCAATCCCAAAGCCCGGGCATTGCAAAGCTCGAGTCAATCTCTTTGTCGCACTGCCCTGCAAGCAAAACCCAATCGATCCTGATCAAATCAAATTTACACCACGGATTGGTCAGAAGCGGTCAGGCGATCAGATTTGATCAGGTGTGACCAGGTTTCATTTTGGCTGGCTGGGGCCTGACCAGCAAACAGTTTGTTCGTTGTACCAACGAACTTGCTACACTCGATCCTTGAACCTTGAAGCTTAAACAATTAGGCATTGTTCACTTTGCTTGCGGTTGCCTTGCAAGGAACGACAAGCCAATCCAAAACTCAAGCGTTGGCTTGAAGTGGCGTAGAGGCCTGGAGCTTCTTTTCCAAATCCAAATCGCTCAAGGACTAGAGACCAGTGTAGGGCGCCGAAGCCAAAGCCAAACAATGGCAACTTGCAACTGGACAGGGTGTAGCGCGTGGTGGCCTTCCCAACTACCCTGCCATGGCTGGAACACAAATGCCCGTTCTTGCTCGACCCGCCCAGCCGTTCAAAAACTGGCAGCTTGACAACAAACAATTTCCAGTCTTTAAGCGGCTTGGGTTTTCAAATTGTCTTTAAACGGCTTGTTTTTTAATAGAAATCCTCCTGCCTGGGAGCGTACGTGCGGGCAAAAGCGAAGCTCAAGCCATTCAAGAAAACTGGAGCCTTGCAAACGCGCAGGGT
This sequence comes from Effrenium voratum, assembly GCA_963377175.1. NCBI lineage: Eukaryota > Dinophyceae > Suessiales > Symbiodiniaceae > Effrenium > Effrenium voratum. Next base: position 1,226,338 of record CAUJNA010000491.1, on the reverse strand, counting down.
TGTTATTCCAAGTCGCCTGGGTCTTGTTTTTCATGTATTGCTTGAGATGGCAATCGGCGCTTGGCTGCCAGACAAGTTCTTGTGTTTTAGGAAGGGAACTGTTTTGATTTTTGCACGCCTGCCCCAACATGCATTTGTCTCCCCCCCTTGTTCAACATTTCAAAACCTGGCGCCTTGCCACGAGACAAAAATCATGCTTGAATGGCCCTCGCTCGCGCATTTCTACTTGTCTTTGCCCCCGCCTCCCTCGCGGGTTGAAATGAACTCCCAACCGTGACAGGGTGGGGCACCACTGTCCAGGCAGAATTTCCTATGCCACTCGACAAGCCGGTGACTAAAAGGGCCCATGACAAAAGCAAACTTTCAAAAAGGATTAGCTCTTTGTCTAAAGGATTGAGTGTGTGTTGGTGGAGAATCAGAAACACGCAGCCCTTGGCAGAAAGGGGGCTCGTAGCACCTAATGCTCCCACTTGGCCCAGCTGGCACGCTATCGGAGCGCTTGCGCTTGTTGAAGCCTTTGTTTTAAGTCAGAATTGCGACAGTTGAATTTGCCATTTAAGGACCCTGAGAACTTAACAAAAAACATTCAAACCAGCGCTCCCTCAATAGAACACAACCTCCTGTTGATGCAACCAATACCCGACGCTCAGGGCATATAGTTCGCAGCACTTGCTGTTGCATTGCAGACCCCGACCCCGCCCCAACACGGTCTGACATGTCTTTTCATGTAATAGCATTCGGTTTGACATGGTTTTGCCACAGCGCCGGTCGAACTAGCGCGGGGCCTCAATTTGCCGACCTTGCGGATTGACACGGCTTGACACACTTTTGCAAGGAGTGGCTCGGACTTCTTGTGTGATATAGGGTCCGGTGACACGGTTTGACACGGTTTTGCGCAGAAGAAAAAACTCAATTTGCCAACCCGCTCCCCGACACGGTTTGACACGGTTTTTCCTGCAAATAAGGTCCGGTTACACGGTTTGACACGGTTTAACACGCTTTTGCCAAGGCGCGGATTGGAGTAGCAGGCGGACTTGTCGACTCCCTCCCCGACACGGTTTGACACGGTTTTTCCTGTAAATAAGGTCCGGTGACACGGTTTGACACGGCTTGACACGTTTTTGCCAACCACCATGAATCAACTCGCGAACCCGGATAAGTTAAACCGTGTTAAGCCGTGTCACGGGATGCTATTTACAGACGTGGCCGCGAGAAGGTCGGCAGGTTGGGCTTCCCCCGCTTCCGCATCTGGCACGCGCTTTGGAAAGCGTGTCAAACCGTGTCACCGCTTCTCAAGTTGAGCTTTTCTCCTTCCTGCTCCGATCCGCGCCTTGGCACAAGCGTGTCAAACCGTGTCAAACCGTGTCACCGGACCTTATTTACAGGAAAAACCGTGTCAAACCGTGTCGGGGAGCGGGTTGGCAAATTGAGTTTGTTCTTCTGTGCAAAACCGTGTCAAACCGTGTCACTGGACCCTATATTCCATGAAAAACCGTGTCAGACCGTCCTGGGGAGGGAGCCGACATGCCCCTGGCAAAAGTGCGTCAAACCGTGTCAAGCCGTGAGGTCGGCAAGTCGGTCGGCAAGTTGAGTGTTCCCCCTTGCATCCGTGCCAAACCGAACGCTCGCCAACGCAAAAGCCAGTACCGCAAGCTATGTGCCCTGAGCATCGGTAATTGACTGCAATCAGTCGGAGCTTTGTTCTACTGAAGGAGTCATGGTTTGTATGTTTCGTTGATTAGGGTCCTCCTTAAATAGCAGAATCAATTATGACAACTAACTAAAAACAGGCGGCTTCAACATGTGCAAACAATTACAAAACCAAAAGCTTTTTGAGGCTGCGTATTTCTGATTCTCACCAGCACGCGCTCAATCCTTATGACCTTGCTCTTGGTTATAGGCCCTTGTAGTCACCAATGTTTCAGGTGGCACACACGTAGAAGGAACATGTAGAAGGATCGAACCAAACCCGGGCCACTCAAACACTGCGAGGCCTTGCAAATGGACAGGGATTAGTTGTTCAACAACCTGGTTGTTTCATTTGTTTGGGGGGGCGCTTTCCAGCCACTCGCCGCATGCCACCTTCTAGCCTATCTATTCGCCGCGTGCTGCCAGACAAGTTCTTGTGTTTGAGTCAGCGGTCTGGGTTTTCCACGCCTACCCCAACATGTCTTTGTTTCTCCCCGCCTAGAAATGAACCCCCAACCAGTACTGAAGAAACATTTCCCAAAACTGGAGCCTTGCCAATGGACAGGTTTGGGTATTCAAAGGATCGTTTGGCCCTGCAGCGCCCCGCCGCCAAAACCAAGAAGCTATCAACTGTCAACGCTGAACGCGCTGGAACGAGCAGTATGCAGTGCCAATTTGCCAGGCTCGCAGTTGCCTTGGCAAGGGGCATCTGAGGCAATAACAAAAGCCTGGTCCAGGCGACTTAGAGTACCAACCGTGCGCGTTTGCAAGGCCCCAGTGTTTTGAATGGCTTGAGCTTGGTGTTTGCCCGCACGTGGCAGAAAGACAATTCAATACCCAATCCTTGTAAAGACAATCTGAAAACACGAGCCGCTTAAAGACTAGACCCTGGCTGTTGGCAAGCTACCTGTTTTTGAGCGGCTGGGCGGGTCGAGCAAAATAGAAGTTTGATCTGCTTATTGCGGGGTAGCTGGGCAGGCCACTTCAACACTAGACCCTGTCCAGTGTCAAGATGCCATTGCCTGTGCGGCATCGACAATGAGCTGTTGGCTGGCCAGGCCCAAACCAACCAAAATCGACCCTGACAAGCCTGACCAAAACTGATCACCTCAATGCATTGATCAGATTAATCCACAGTTGATTTTGCTTGGCTCAAGCCAAGCTAGACAGCAAATTTTCGTTCGTGAGTGCTTTGGAATTGCCCTTTCGCTTGGCGGCGTCAAAGCAGTGTCCAAGCTGTTCAACAACTGGTTCATTGAACAAGGCTTATGTCCAATTCTTATTCTGCTGCCCTCCTACCAACAGGCAGAAGAGGCATCTGTGATACTCAAAGACTGGAGCCTTTAGCGACCTGGGTTTGTTCGTTGGTGATCTACCGCGGGCTGCCTTCCTGCTCCCTGGCAAAAAAATATATATTATAATATATATATATATATTCAGTGAATCTTGCCACTGCGCGCGGTCTAGTTTTGAAACGATGGCCATTTTCAGATTGTCTCGCCAGCCTTGTCCACGGGCGGGGCCTATTTCTTGGTGGCCCGGATTTTCCAGTTTTCGGCAAGCCACCCCCACCACCGGCAGAACAAGCAAACCCAGGCAACTCAGAAACTAGGGAAGGTGTAATCTGAAGCGGGCTGGGTTTCTGAATTTCGCCTTGAGCCCCGGTAGAAGTAGTCAAGAGTGTGGTTTGCTTGGGGGTGCCCCCAGGCAAAAACAATCTGAAACAATCGGCACGTTTCCACTTGACAGGCTCTTGTTGTTGTGCGCGTGTTGAATTTCTGTTGCGTGTGTGTTCTTTGCGTAGATGCTAATTGCTTTTTTTTGCGCGGGTGCTGTTCTGCATGCGTGTGTTACGTCTGCTTTGACTGTTTGCATGTTTAGTAGTTTGCGAGTCCGTCTGCTTCTTTGGTTAGTTTGGTTGCGGATTTTTGTAATTACATGTTTGCTTCGATGGCCTGTTGGTTGGTTCCTTCCTTGGTCTGATTGTTTTCTCGTTCGCTTGCCTGCCTCCTTGAACAAACGGCCGAAACTCGGCTTGGACATTGATGTGGTCTTGGGGGGGGGGGCAGCTTTCTTTGCGAAAGTGTTGTCTTGGAATGGGATATCTTTGTTCAATGCTCAGGCTGGAAGCGCGCCCCCTTTATGGCAAGGCTTTGCATAAGCGCAAGGCTTTCACATTTGCTTCTGGGCAACGAACCTACACAGTTTCAGGCCGACCGGAGCAGTCGCATCAATAGTCCCGACTCAATGGCAAACATATCAAAAGCACAAGGAGACGTTTGTGAAAACCTTGGCCACCCCTGACCTTCATTGGAAACACCAAGAGGGAGACCGAAGCGACGGAAACCCATAGCTGATGCTCAGGGTGGCTCGCCCTTCTGTACTCTATCGAATCGCAGACTTCCTGTGGCAGAGCGCGAGAACAGTGCGGCCAAGGGCTCCTGCAAGAAATTTGCAGAGCCTTTTTCGCGAAACCGTGCGGTGCCCAAATTCAGCCTTTTGGCGGTCTAATTCTCTTCTTGGCTTTCTGGCCGCAAAGCGTCTGCAGCAGCGCGAGTAACTTTCGGACGAGGCTGGGACGTTGAATGACCTGGCGCCCCCGCACGACGGCAGGGCTGTGACAGAGTTGAGTCGCAGAAGTTTAGCCAAACCAGCGCGAGACTCTACAAACAACAGTCACGCCATGTCCGCTCCGACCACGGCAACGATAGGCAGAGTTGACACGAGGCGCACGCGCAGCCCAAGATGTAACTGGCGCTGCGCTTTGCGCAGGGCAGCGCATCATTGCAAAGATATCTCGTTGGGCAAGCCGACAAGCGATAATCTCATGGAGCTAGCAAGGTCAATGGGAACCCTAATCCCAAAAGCGGCCTTGCCTGCCGGGTTCCGCAACAAGCTTGGAAGAACGGAAAGCGGCGACCTAGCAACCAACTGTCCGCCAACTTCGTCTGTGAGCGACGGTGGGCGAGAACGGCCAAACAGAAAGGACTTGGACGCAGCGCCGACAGAACAAGCAGGCAGCAACAAGCGAGCAAGCAAAGAGCTGGTACACGAAACGTCTCAAGGCAAGACTCTCCTGGCAAGCGAAACCAGCAAAACAAGCGCCAGCCAGCGTCCCTGGCATCACCACCCAGCATCATCATTGGCATCACAAGCGTCGCTGACACTAAAAGTTTTGCGACTCTGCTTGTTGACGCCCGGCAATCTAAAACAAAGGCTTGCGGCATCTTGCGGCATCTTTCATGCATGATGGCTGCGCAGCTAAAAACGTGTCAAACGCCAACCGGCCATTGTTTGCGGCCATATAGCTAACCGGCCATTAAATAGCGTCTGGTTAGGCCGTCTTGGTAAACGTGCCGCAGAGCTTGCCGGCGACAGCGAGGATCCCCACGATTCCTGGTTCCAGTCTCAAGATGAGGTCGATTGGTTGCAGCCCGATTGGGATTCCTGGAACTCATGGCAAGGTGATGAACAGCCCCGTGAGTCTCTTGATCAGCCTCACGATGATAACTGGAGTGAAATCAGTGGAGAAGGAAATGTTGCCGGATCGCTGTCGCACATGCTGAAGGCACCACTTGCCTCATGCCAGATCACCGAACAGGATCATGAGTGGTGGCTTCTGGATTCAGGAGCATCGAGGTCAGTTGTCGATGAACGAACCCTCGACAAGCACAAAATCATCCGCCAACGTACCTTGACCGAGCCACTCACGTTCAGCACAGCCTCAGGTGAAACGGTGAAGATCGACAAAAGTTGTGCTTGAATGCAAATTTCATTGCATTCTGGATGGCAAGCCAAGCATCCAGAAGTTCACCATTCGAGCACTAGTGGCCCCTGTGCAGAACAACTTGCTAAGTGCAATGCAGATCTGCCACCGTGGCTGGTCAATCAAGTTTATGAACCAGCGAGTGGTGGTCACGTCTGATCACGGCAGCCAACTTGAGTGCCAAGTGTGGGCAAACTGCCCATGGCTTCGTCAGGTGTCATCGCGAAGGAGTTCATCTCCACCCGCAAAGCCTTCCAAAGAGGTGTCATTCAAGCAGACACCAATGGACATTGACAGGCTGTCGCATACCATCGTGAATTGCATGACTTGTCAGCCGTCGGTTGCACTCACAGTTGATGAAGCATTGCCTGCATTTGCATATGTGCAAGCCACCAAGGTTGATCCCAAGGTCAATCTCACCCCGAGCCATATGCCAACCACCGACGCCACGCCTTGTGTTTCTCCACGGCAGGTAAGTATATGCCAATCGCAGTGTGTTGAAACCAAGCTTGAGCAAGAAACTCAGCATGAGTGTATACTTCAGCCTCTTGAAGTGCAGCAGGATGATCATCCCCTGCCTGAACTTGATGCTGAAATGCATGATGAAGAGCCGAAACCGATGAATCGCATTGCAGTGCGTGAAGAGAAAGAACTCTTCCAGCATCGTATCCGTGGGCGTGCTGACTTTGACCCCAGGTGTCAACACTGCGCCACTGCACGCAGCATCACTCAGCACCGCCGTAGGAACACCGAAGGTTCTCACATCGACGTCATGGTTGACTTCTGCTACCTTCATGTGCCAGGTGGAGGTACTCGTGAGATACTTGTGATGTACGAGCGCGCATCAGGCCTCGTTGGATTCGTCGCCATGCGAAATAACCGTGAATCAGTGAAAGCTGAAGTGAAACGCTGGTTCGAACTTGCAGGATTATCAGGACCGTCATCCGCCACTGTGATTGTTCGCACCGATGCTCAGCAGTCATTGGCGGTTCTGATGAGATCCTCAGTAGCATGTCAAGTGCAATCTGCCGCGCCGCAGCATCATGAACTGGTTGGTGGAGCCGAGAGAAGTGTCCGAAGTCTCAAGGAGCAGTTGAGCACACTGCGTAGTGACATGCAAGCTCAAGGCTGGGACATCCGATTCGATCCACCAACCCTCTGGTATGTGTGCCGATATGTGGCATTTGTCCTGAATTTCTATCGGTGTGTTCATGGATCGGACAAAACACCCATAGACATCATCGTGGGACAGAAACGCAAGCCACCATCAATCTCGATGTTCGGTGCTACCGTGTTTGCAGAAGTGCCTGACTCCGTTGAAGCACCAGCAGGAACCAGATTTGTCCCTGCTGCCTTCCTTGGACCACCTCTGTATTCTCGTGGCATCCTCGTGTGCGCAGTTGTCGGACCCGTGCATGAAGCCCAAGCCAAGGTGTTCATGGCAAAATCTGTGAAAATTCTCAACAAAATTACATTTGATAATCCTTTGTGTAGTGATTACTTGATGAAAATTCCACAGATGCAGCCGGCCCCACAGCCAGTGCCACACGCGCCAGTGCCTCCAGACCCAGTCAATCCTCCGGCCGAGCCACTCAGGTTAGGTAAAGAACCTCCAGCAGAATGGCTCAGGAGATATGGTCGCACACCAGGTTGTAATGGTTGTAGCCGAGACTATCTCGGTGGCCGACAACACTCGGCAGCATGCCGTAAAAGGTATCAGGATTGGTACGATGCACAGCAGAGACCTGCAGGTGTGCAGCCACAAGGTGGTTTGCCAGACATCGCGCAGCAAGCTGACGATGATCCTCGCAGGCTGCCACCTGGTTTGCTTGGGGATGTTCCACCAGTGCCTGTGAACGTTCCACCAGACCCCAATGCATCCATCCCTGTAGGTCCACATCAGCAATCACCACCGAAATTGCGAATCAATGTGAAATCACCGCCGAACCAGGTACAATTGCAAGCGCCTCCTTCTCCTAGAAGCAGTCCTCAAGTGAGAACAATTGAGTCCAGTGCTGATGCTGACATGGATGTCGTTGAAGTTCACACATCATCACCATCAGCACCGTCAGTCCCAAGCCAACCGGCCGCTGAGGCGCCCGCATCATCCTCATCAGCACCACCAGCGCCAGGTCACCAGGCTACGCCAAGTGGACCGGATGACATGGACTTGTCTCGGTTAACCCAAGCCTGGGATGACGTGAGCTGACCGAAGCCGGACACAATGATCGATATTCTCTTGACTAAGTTCACTGAACCACCGCCAGAAAGTGAAGATGCAAAATTTATAATGCCTTTCTATATCCCAAAATTGGGTGAGAAAATGGTTTGCAAGCCGCATCAATTGTGTGGGCGCAGAGTGTTCCTGGTGGAGCCCGATCTTGTAAAATCCGAAGATAACTCAGAAACGCTCAACATCCAGGACGCAGTCAAAGCTCGAAAGATCGAAATGGATGCCATGAGCGAAGTGAAGTTCGGAGAAGTGATTAATCAGCAGGCCGCACTAGCCTATTGCCAGAAGTACGGCATCAAACCCATCAACGATGGGTAGTGAATCCGAAGGTCATTGAGGGAAAAACCGATGTCCGTGCCCGCATGGTTGTGCAGCAAGTGAAGTCGGGGCAATCCAGCGCCTGGAATCTCGGTATCAGTTCGAGTACCCCATCACTTGAGGCGGTAAGGGCCATTCTAACTCAGGCGCACCATCGCAAGCAGGCCACCCAATTCCTTGACGTCTCAACGGCGTTCTTGCATGCTGACCTTCCCAAGGGATATAAGGTTTGTATTAGACTACCCCAGGGCGTCAGCATGGACGAGAAAGGCTCCCAACCAGCCTTCGCAATCCTGAGCAAAGCAGTCAATGGGCTAAGAATAGCCTCAAAGGCGTGGCTCAACTTGGTCGATGCTGTGTGTGGGGGACTTCGGCTTCGCCAAAGCGCCACAGAGCCCGCGTTTATAGTGGTTGGGTACAGGGTCACCAGATGACCGTTCTCATCTATGTAGACGACATTGTTGTGGCATCTCATTCCCAACATCACACGAACATATTCAAGAATGCCCTCTTGACTAAGGTCCGCAAGGTGAAGGAGACTGGATTCCTTCCAGTCGACTCTTACTCAGTGGCCACATTCCTGGCTAGGACCATCGAGCGTGATGCAAGTGGCATATGCATCCGTGTGCCTCCCAGCTACTTGCGCTGAAGGAATTGACCGCCTCGCCTGATCTCGTCAAGGAACTTGATGAACGACCCAGTGAAGTGGACGAACAGCAAGAGTACTTGAGTGACGATGCTGCAAGTCGCTATCGCGCCACATTGGGCCGCGTTGCATTGTGGATTCAAACTAGGCCAGATCTTGGTAGGTATGCATCAGTGCTAGCCCAGGGTCAAGCCAAACCAACGGTCAAGTTCGAAAAGGGACTGGTAAAATTTCTGAAATTCATAAAATCTCAGGTTCACTTTTACCAAAAGTTTCCAGCCGAAAATTCGATGATCCCCCATGATGTGAAATCAGAACTTGTCACTTACTGCGACAGTTCATGGGGAGCCAGCAATGCAGAAATGCGAAAATCATGTGCCGGATGCGTGATAGTGTGGAAAAATTGTCCACTAAAGCTCGTTTCCACGGCTTCAGACCAGCGTTGCGTTGTCAGGCTGCGAAAGTGAAACCATAGGACTCCTGCACGCAACACAGGAGACACTTTGTATCCGTCACCTAGTCACATTCTTGGACTCATGTGGGGAAATCAATTCTTCTCGTGGATCACTTCAAATTTCTGAGGTAGAAAATGACCAAGGTGCCATAGCAACCATCTTGACAGACAGTTCGAGTGCTCGGGCGCTGACTCACGGATCGGTCACCAGACGGACGAGGCATTTGTCCATCGCTGTAGCTTATCTGCAAAATGCCGTGCAGTGTGGTTTGTTGGTCCTCTATTGGATAGGCACCAACCTCATGAATGCCGACCTCCTCACAAAATGTCTCCCAAAAGACAACTTGCGTGAAATGCAGGAGCGCCTTGGCTTCAGTGAGATCAAGCCGCCCGAGATTTGGCAGTTTGCAGGTAAAATCAAGCCAAAGCAGATGTTGAAGATGTTCAACTTCGATAGTTTGAACGCCAGATCTGTAGAGATACTCAAGGTCTTAAACCCAGGAGACTTGGTGATTTATGACATTTGTTCAGAGCCCGGTTTTGACCTCGCGCCACTGTATGGCCAATCATTCTCAAAGAACAAGATGTATGTTCTGCAGATCACCAAAGATGATGACCTTGAGCGCTCCGCCGATCGGCTGGTCGCATGGACCAAGCAGTTGCAATACAGAGGAGTGTGGGTGTGGTCACACTTCTCCCCACCGTGCACCGGTGGTTCACCGGTGCAGCATCTGCAACAACAACCTCGCCGCCAGGTTGAGGAAGTATCACCTAGAATTTGCACGCCTCTTGAAACACGGAAAACGTGTGTTGCAACATGCTGACATCCGAACATTTGAGCTCTCCCGACATTGCAGCTACTGGCGTGAGCATGACGTACAAGCCATGAGCAACGAATGTGAATTGTCCTCTTGTGGCATGTTTGATCGTTGTGCTTATGTTAGTGCATCACTGCTTCCCACGAACCGACACACCTTTCGCATTCAAGCCAACATTCCTTTCTTTGGTAAGCGATTGTGCCATTGTGAAAATCACCTGCCACTTGATTACCAAACGCTGAGAAAGTACGTGCTCTATCCCAAAGGACTTGTAAATGAGTTCAAAGGACACGTGGTCGCTTGGATAGAGAGTTGGTAATTGTTGATTTGTGTATGCACCGCCGAAATGATTGTGGTTTAAAAGCACAGCAACAGGAAGTGCTTACCTCATGATAGCACGTCACGGCGATTCAAAGCTGTATCACGATGAATTCAAAGTAGGTAAACTTGGAAAGGACAAGCAGCAAGGTACAATCACTTGACAAAATTTCAACATTGATTAACTTGAAGTGAATACAAGGAAGTAGCATTTCTCACCCGCATCGCGTGCCCGCCATGGACAGGAGTCAATCGTGGGATCTTGTGGATGAGGAGGCATCAGCCTCGAGTGTGACAGCACATGCATCAGGTGCTGGGCCAACACCCGCGTCTTTCGGCGGACATAGGTAGAATTGAGGGTGACCGTATCATTCTCAATGAAGATCAAGTGTTCCAGCCACCTTTGCCTCCGCCGGTTTACGTGGCATTGCCAGCGTTTGCCACGCCAATGCCGAAAGGCGCATCATCGGTGCGTTACCGAGTGCCGCCTCAAAATATCCGCACGCGTGCCAATAGTGATGCATCATCTTTGCATAGTGTGCGGTATAAGGCGCCACCGTCCACCATCAACGCCAGTACCAACATTCCCGCGAATCGTGCATCAGGCTCAAGTTCGGTTGGCAACAGAGTCGTAGGCAGGAGCAACGTACTTGCTTTCCTCAGTCCGGAGATCGAGGTTTTCCATCATCCCGATTGCCCCTTGCTGCCAAACCGACCCAACTTTCGGGTCTACCATGCTGCAAGGTGCTGGTCTCAGGAGCACCTTGATCAAGATCAGATTCGCCGCGTGTGGAGGTCAGAGACAGGAACCAAGGATCAGAAGTGGCCCGGGTGTACCACCCCATAGGATGTGGCTGCAGCACCAAGCCCGTCCTGCGCCAGCAGTTGCGCCCGTGCCAGCAGTGTATTGGCCATTAGGCCTGAGATAAAAAATGTATATGGCTAGCTCCAGCCTGAAGCTGGACAAGATCCAGACAAGAGAGCGGATGACCTCGGTCATCGAATCCGCAGCCATCTTTGCACAGTAGCCCTAAGGGCTCCCTAAGTGCCGCTTTAAATTAGGATCGCCATGGATCTTTGTGTGTGCACTGCTGAGTGCGCCAAAATCCCTTTCCATAGCAGGCGGTGTTGGCCATCAGGAGTGTCCGTGACTGTTGTCACGACCTTGGATATATTTGTGAATAAGGAACTTCAGGCTTGTGGATGTAAGAAATCCACTCTTGTGGAATTTGGGCATGCCGCCCAACGTGCAAGAAATCAACTGGGCATGCCGCCCAAGTTGCAAATCCCATTGCAGCACAGTGTCATCTCAAAGCTTTAGGGGGTAAGGAAAATGCATCCTTCTTGAACGCTTCTTTGATCACAATGCAGTCGTGTGCATAATGTAAGATACATGGTAAATGCATTCGCATCCATGCCAACTCCGTTGGCTCAAGACGCATCGCCCGACCGATGGAAAAAGGTCGCGGCCGAAGAACCTGGTTTGTTCTTCTTGTTGTGTTTTCTTTTCTGGAAACCCTGGGTCTCAAAAGGTTGTGGCCCTTAGCGGGTTTCTTCAGTGTGTGTGTGTGTGTGTCTGTGTCTGTGTCTGTGTCTGTGTCTGTGTCTGTGTCTGTGTGTCTCTGTGTCTGTGTGTCTGTGTGTCTGTGTGTCTGTCTGTCTGTCTGTCTGTCTGTCTGTCTGTCTGTCTGTCTGTCTGTCTGTCTGTCTGTCTGTGTCTGTCTGTCTGTCTGTCTGTCTGTCTGTCTGTCTGTCTGTCTGTCTGTCTGTCTGTCTGTCTGTCTGTCTGTCTGTCTGTCTGTGTGTGTGTGTTTGTTTGTTTGTGCGTGCGTGCGTGCGGTTGGTTGGTTGGTTGGTTGGTTGGTTGGTTGGTTCTTGTTTGTGTGGTTGTGACATAGCCGCAGGTGGATGTGTGGAGCCATTGGGCCTCTGCCCACTTTGAGAATTCCACGGAGGCCCAAACGAGGTGCCCAGTTGCTCGGCTGTAGATAGACGCCGAGGCATGGGGTGCCATGGCAGAGTCCCACGCCGAAGAGCGCGGGGTGCCATGGCCGCAGCCTCGCGATCTCACACGTGCCCATGGCCCCACTTCCGTCTAACGCCATGTCACAATGTAGCCCTTTTCAACCTCCCGGCCTCCCGAACCCCAAGCCCTCCCGAACCTCACTCCGGCAATTCTAAGGTCCTCCTGGCCGGAGGCGCAAGTTTTGGGCGCTTGAATCATGGAAGACCCGATGGGCTGCAAGGTCTGGGCCAGCTTCGTTGGCAACTCGACCGTGGCCGTGGCCGTAGTACTCTGAGCCAAAGCGGGCTGAGAGTGATGTCTTCGCAGGTGGGCGAGGAGTGGCAGCCCGGGTTCCGGTGTGCCAAGTGCTGATCCGCTTGCCATTGCCCGTGTCTCTCTTTGAAGGTACCTCGATACTAGCCAGGATGGCTACGCTGGGGCCTCAGATGCAGGTTGTTCACAAGATCCCGTCGAGGCTCTCATTGCCAAGTGCGCCGAGCCGCAGCTGAGGTCTCGGAGGACGAATTTGCGGCAGGCTTTGCCTTGTCAACAAAGAACAACCAGGCCAGCGCAGATTTTTGGTGCAAATGATTCGTGAGATATTCAGGATGACACCGTCTCCAAGGTTCTCAGTTCTGGCCCCAGGGCATCCTGCCTCCCGCATCCCTGCAACGTGATACGACCAGGCGATGCCACTGGAGTGGTGCGGTCCAATCTTTGGCTTGACGGTTGCCTGGCCTTTGCGGTTCCGGCCTTGGGCTGGGGCAGGTGATGCCAAGTGAGTGCTGCGCTCAGCTGGCATGTTGAGTTGACAGGTCATACTGTTGGCGGCCCTGTGCTGCTACTGCAGAAGGCTTGCCGGGCGCGCTGCATGCGGGGCGTGCCGAGCTGGTGTGGGTCATTCGTCATGTCCGACAATGCTGACAATATGATGCCCAATTGCTGCCCAATGCTTTCTGTTGATTTGGACTGGGTTTGCAGCCATCACGGCTCAACGAGCGACTTGCGCCGGGTCATGTCCTGTGTGAAGCTTAGGGTGCAGGCATGGGGCAGCAGTGGGCCTGCATGGGCTCGTCCAGACTTGAGGCTGGTGTGAGATGCGTGCGGGCTTGGCATGAAGGCCAGCACCACACAAGCCGGAGCTGCCAAACTTCCTGCGTCGCAGGTGACAATCAAGTCCAGAAGTGGGGACTTTGAATTGGAGGCGCAGGGTTGAGAGTGGGCATGTGATTGGGTGATCGGTTCGCAGCGCCAGGTGGACAAGGATGAGTTAGTGCCCCGAACGCATGAGCAGTTCTGACAGAAAGTCCAGGGCCCGAAGCTTTTGCGCGCTAGGTTGGGGATCTTCTTAAGAAGGCAAGAGCAGCTTGGGCCGCACGGTGCGCTCGACTTCCATTTCCGCGCCGCGAAGCCATCGCGCTAGGAGCGGCACCCGCGCCCTGGCTGGGCCACTGGCGTGCAGGTGAAGCTGGCAAACAAGCCAGAAGACCTCGCAGAGAGCGAGCGGAGGACTTGCGCAGTGGCCGTTCCTTCACTTCGCTTCGTTTGCTTCGCTGGTTGATCCCATTAGGACGCTGCAAGAGGTGGGCATTTCCCAGGGCGCCACCTTGAAGTTGGCCTACTACAAGCAGGCGCTGGTCTCACGGTTGCGAATTCGGGTTCCAGGGTTGGGCCCAGGGGCCCAGGTCTCTCCCGAGGAGGGGCGGGAACTCCGCTTCGGTGGCGTGGAGCCTGGGTCCAAGGCAGCGCTACTCATTTCGAAGGACGGGAACCACCGAGACATTCGCGACATTCGCGCGAGGCAAAAATGCCACTTGCTGGTATTTGCTGGTTGTTTCGGGTGCCTCTCGTTTGGCCATCGGAGTCTCGAACTCCAAGAGTCCAGGATGTGGAAGCCGTACCCATCCCTGGCCTCGCGGGCTTCTGAAGCCTTAGCGCGACCAAATGCCAAAGAGCTCGCAGCTTTCAGGGAAAAGACGCGCGATGCGGATGTTTGCAAAGTCTTGACTTTGACCGGCACGTACGCATGCAGGTCGCCGAAGACCCGTGTGGCGAGGTCGGCACAGCTCTCGCGGCCCCCACAGGCGCTGCGGATTTTTAATCTTTGAGCTGTGCTTTCTTTGGTTTCGGTCGCACCTCGCTGTTTTGTGTGCAACTTTCTTGATCAACATTCAAACATTTCTCTCCGCTTGCATGGCCACTACAAGAAATGATTCGTGAATTAGGTGCGCCTATATGTTATGCAGGTTTCACAAGGGTTTACATCCAATATACAGATCATACACGTACAGCGTATGTATGCATCTCTCTCTCTCTCTCTCTCCCTGTCTCTTGTGCTAGGTGGCACGAGCAGGAGCTGCGCCAGGGGGCTCGGAGCTGTCCAGAGACTACCGAGCCGATGTTTCGATGCCGAAGCGTTCTGCCCGAAGCGGTGACCCAGCCGAAGATGCCGAAGCGTCAAGGCGTCAAGCCCCACGCAAGAAGGCAAGAAGGCGCTTGCCCATTGACATCAGAGGCCGTGGTGCCGGCGCCATGGCTCGCAAGCGGCGTATGTGGCAATGCCTCGTGCTGGGCTGCCTTTGCACCCAGCCGCTTGCCTTCGTTCCTACGTTCCTACGTTTACACCAGAATATTCAACATGCGCGCATTGCGCGCATTCGGCGCAGGCTGTACTCTTTGGACTTTCTGGGTGCGCGGCAACTTCCAAGACGTCTAGGCCTGCAGAGCCCGGCATCCAACGCAACGCGCGCTGCCTCGCTGCCAGGGGCGCTCTTTCTTGCCACGGTGGTCTTAGGCCCCGGCCACGATGCCCAGGCCACTGAACAGAGCTGTGGCACACTGGACGGCTGTCTGAATCATTTACATCTGTGCAAGAACCAGGCTGCAAGGCTCGTCCGGGACAAGGGCGAGGCAGTTCTTGACCCAAAGACTGGGCAGAAAGCTGTGCCACCCTGCGAGAAGGTATGCAACAAAGACACTTGGCAAGGCCATTCCCAAACAGCGAGACAATGTCAGCGCATCAATGTCGATCAAGCGCAGCCAAGGAGTGCTTGGCAATTGTAGGCTGGTGGGGTGTTGACTACTTTGTGGGGAAACACGTTCTGTGTCCAGCTTGAGTGCTTTGAGTGAGCGATGACTATTCACATTTCACCGCTTCGTGCAGGCCAAGTGAACGAGAAGAACGTGGCCTACTGCCAGAAGCGGTGCCAGGATGACTGCGCTGCTGGGGACGGCTTTGGCGCCACCGAGACGTTCATTGACGCAGACATGCCTCGTGTGTCCAAAGACTCGGAGAAGAGCCCCGTCGAGCGGTTTGCAGCTTGGCAAGCCGCGAAATCGACAGCTTCCAAACTGGTGAGCCCAGGACGTGACACGAGTACACAAGTGCGAGTTGAGGCGGAGTGGGGCGCGGAAGCCAACGTTCAAATGATGGAGTTCATGAAGCCGCCCGGCGCAGCGCCAGGCAATTGGGGTGTGTTAGAATCTTGCGATTCCCTGAAAGCCTGAAAGGGGCTTGCAGCTGAAATGATTTCGCGGGGCGTGGGGCGTTTCCGGGCCCTGTGCAGACCTACAGCCAGACTCGCTGTCGGCCGGCGACGATGTGCCAGCTGCTTCCAGAGCAGAGATCGCTAAGCCGCTCCTCGACGCGCGGCAGCTGCTGAAGCCAAAGTGATTCACTTCGGCCGTGTCTCTCATAGATGCTCAGTGCGTTTGCCGGAAAAGCAGCACCCACAAGCTTGTGGGCGCGCCGATTGCGTGGGGATCCATAGCGATGCTTGCTGACGTTGCAAAGGCCGCCACCAAGTGGGGCAGAGAAGGCTGAGGCTTGCGAGTGACACGAGTGGCTCTGAGTGACTCTGAGTGACTCTGAGTGACTCTGAGAGACTCTCAGATTCCTTGCAGGAGAAGGGCTCGGGCCCTGAGGCCCAATGCCTGGACTTCCCGGGCCCAGGTCCCCAGGGTCAGGGTCAGGGCCCGGGGCTGTGGCTGTTCCCGAACGTCGGGCAGGCGCGCGCTCGCAATGCGCACAGAAAACGCCTGCAAAAGCTGCAGGGCTTCGGGGGCTTCAGAGGCTTCGCGGGCTTCGGGGGCCAAGAGCCGGAGCCTCAGATCTCAGACATTCGCAGATGGGAGGCCGACGCCGACTTAGGTCCTTTCGGTACCAGCCGGTTGCCATGGAGGCGCCGGTCTGTGCGTTTTTTGAGGGCGAGGTTGGTCGAGGTTGGCTCTGGCCTTGAGGACATGAACCTTGGAGTCCCGCGCGCGGCCTCCTTCGAGAGCTTCTCAGGTGTCTCTCAAAGCACGACTTGATCGTGTGAAGCTGTTTCGGAGGGTGTTTAGATTTCTGGGCTGGCGGGCCGTGGAGATACTTGACGGCAGGGTGGCCTGCGCAGCAGACGGGCTCCTTCTCTATGCATCCGCAGACGGGTTCTTTCTCTATGCAGCCGCAGAGCGCCTAGTTGCGCCACAGGTTGAAGCCTCCCAACGCAATTGAGACGCTTGCTTGCATGCAAAACAGGCATAGCATTGTGCAATGTTTCAGTGGTGGGAAGAACAGCGACCCGCATTCTCATCATCCGTGCCCGAGTCGCAGCCTTGTAGCACCCGGGACATCACCCCGCGCCTAGCTTCCTAGCCATGTCCAGCCCCAAGTCCCCGCCAATTCCGGGCCGCACGGACGACAGCTGCTTGGCGCAAAAAGGCTGTAATATCGAAAGGAATGCATTCCTTCCGGGATGGCGTTTTTCTTCAAAGGGATGTCATTTTCATGCTTACTGCAATTGACCTCAGCTGAAAGAAACACCCACAACTCTCCTTTGACAAACACTAAAACCCGATACTCACCCAAAACCATCCTCAACAAATCCAAATGCAACCCCTCAGCCAGCATTAAGCCAACCCCAAACAACCCCTAAAACCACCATCAACTAAATCATACGAACCGCCAACCAGCCAAAGCCCCAGCTCAAGTCCGCATCAAACAAGTCATTGTGCGGAACCATCCTTCAAAGCTCATCAGTCTGGTCCTCTAGGAGGAAAAAACGATGAGCAACGCAGGGAAAAGGCAGATACGTCAGATTCAAGCTGTTGTTGCGACGTGTTGGGTCGAGATGGGAGACGCACGGAATAGGAGGTGTGAGGTTGCCTTGGCAAATGGGGCTTGAGATGGCTTGGGGAGAGGGTGAGCCGGCTTTTGCCTGAGAGCGAAGGCCAGTCGCAGCTTCGGGAGAAGGCGCGAACTTTGCCTTGAGTGATGCTCTTCTCTTTGATTGATCTGTTATGTTTGAAGCCTTCCTTCAGGAGCAGAGGGAGGCCAGGAAGAAGTTCTTCGACAGGCGCGGGGGAAACGGCGGCCTTTTGGGGGAGGAGAGCGCGAGTGCGCGAGCGCGCGAGGGAGAGTGGCGCCGCCATGCGCCAGGCATCGGCAGCTGAAGGATCGCCTGGACGGAGAGCTTCAACAGGAAGCGCGGGCCGAGGAGGTGCTCAAGGCTCGGGCGCGCCGCTTGGACGATCTGAAGGTCGGAAGAGAAAGCCAACGCGAGAGCGCTTGTGACGGGTCGCTTGAGAGTCATGGGTCATTCAGAGTTTTTGAGAGTCGAGAGCATGGGTGCTGGCAAGTGGGTGCTGGGGTTGGGGCTGCTTGAGTTCCATTTGGCCATTTGTGCAAGCTGAAGGCCACAGGTTTGGCGACAGGTTGTTTACTGGGAGTCATTGATTGGTTCCAGCATGATTTGATGCTTGGCTGTAGTAGGGATTATGATTTAAGTGAGTTTTTCGGGATAGGGGGACACATTCAATTGCCCCCAATGCAAGCTCGATGCCAACCAAAGGTTTGCCCTGCTTTGTGGCACGGGCGTGCGACATTCCTTGCGGCCTTTGCTGCACGCGCCCTGCTGCCAAAAGCCAAGTCTCATTTAAAATATAGCAGTTTCTCCAAGCATTGAATGAGAAGGAAAGACTCGGTACCATTTCAGGATTTTGTGCGTTTTGGCGTTTGTGCAGTTTTGGGCTCAGCCGAGGTCAGGCTGAGGACCGCTTCGAGCAGCCTCGCGACTGGCAACTGGCTCATGACCAGAGCCTGGCAGCGGAGAAGCAGCGGAAGCAGGCTTACCTGAGGCCAGGCACCAGTCAGTCACTAGTTCTGATGCGTCATTCAAGATGCGCGCTCAGGATGTGGTCGATCAAGGACCCGCCAAATCAGGGGTTCCGTAGCCGGATGGATTTGCCGAACGGGCGCAGGACTTTGAGTCGCTGCGGGTCCTTGGCAAAGGCTCCTTCGGAGTGGTGCACTTGGTGCGTCACCAGGGCAGTCAGGTTTATGCCTTGAAGCAGATCAAGAAGGAGCACTACCGCAACAAGAACCACATGAAGGCGGCTTGGCTGTTTGGCAGGGCAGTTGGAAATGTGGTGTTTCCTGTGACATGCGCACTCGTGTGAGTGAGGCCTACAACGAGCGGGACGCCATGGTGAAGGGCTATGGGGTGTGGTTCACTGACCTGCTCTGCACTTTCCAAGACTCCACCAGCATCTATCTGGTGATGGAGTTCATGCAAGGCGTGTCAGTGTGTCGTGAGCAGCCAGTGAAGAAAGAGAGAGAGAGAGAGAGAAAGACAGAGAGAGAGAGAGAAAGACAGAGAGAGAGAGAGAAAGACAGAGAGAGAGAGAGAGAAAGAAAAGAAAGAAAGAAAGAAAGGAAAGAAAGAAAGAAAAGAAAGAACGAAAGAAAGAAAGATAGAAAGAAAGAAAAAACGAAAATAAAGCAAGAAAGGGATGGAAGGAAGGAATAACAAAAGAAAGAAAGAGCAAGAAAGAGCAAGAAAGAGCAAGAAAGAGGGAGAGAGAGAGAGAGAGAGAGAGCAAGAGAGAGGGAGACAGATAGAGAGAAAGAAATCAAAATAAATAACAAAAATAAAGAAAGGAAGAAAGCAAGCAAGGGAAGGAAGGGAGGAAAAAAGAAACGAACAAAGAAGACAGAAAGAAACAAAGAAACATAACAAAAGAAAGGAAAGAAATAACGAAGAAAGAACAAACGAAGGAACGAACGAAAGACAGAAGGAAAGAAAGGAAGACACACATAAATCAACAAGAAATATAAAAAAATACACAATTGAAAAATGCAGAAATAAACGAATACAGATAACAAAGAAAGAAAGAGCACAATAACGCAACGAAGGAAGGACATAAACATAACAATTAAAAAAAAAAACACGCATTCACACATAGAGAGAAAAGAGAAGGAGAGAAGGAGAGAAGGAGAGAAGGAGAGAAGGAGAGAAGGAAGGACGGAAGGAAGGAAGGAAGGAAGGAAGGCAGGCAGGCAGGCAGGAAGGAAGGAAGGAAGGGAGGGAGGGAGGGAGGGAGGGAGGGAAAGAAGGAAGAAAAGAAGAGAAAGAAAGAAAACAAGAAAGACAGAGACAAATACTGCAAAGAAAGCAAACAAAGGAAGGAAGGAAGGCAATAGCAAAGCAAGGAAGGAAGCAAATACAGAAAGAAACCAAACACATAATGAAGGGAATAATCAGCCAAGCAACAACATGAAAGCAAGACATAAAGACAGACAGAACAAAAGAAAGCAACGGAATAACTGAATATGATACATACATACGTTCCAACAAACAGAAAGAAACAAAGAAGAAAACAAGGAAAGAAGGGAAGGAAGGAAGGGAGGAAGGAAGGATGGAAGGAAGGATGGAAGGCATGAAACAAATACGGAAAGGACGGAAGGCAGCATGGAAGAGTGGCCGTTGCCGCGTGTTGAGCAGATTTGAGTGCGAGAGGCGAGGGGGTTCTGAAGGTGGTGACTTCTTTGCGTACATGGAGAAAAAGGACAAGCTGTCGATGTACGAAGCAAAGTTTTACATGGCGGAGCTCATCCAAGCCATCGATGCCATTCATCAGTGTGGCTTCATCCACCGCGGCTTGGCAGCTTCAAAAATGTGGCCACTGAGGGGCTCCCAAAAAGACGCGAAGACCGTGCCATTGTAAGGCGATCTGAAGCCCGACAACCTGGTGCTCACGGCCCAGGGGCACCTTAAGCTTCTGGACTTTGGGCTCTGCACGCCAATCGACACAGAGGATCCTCGAGCGTTCAGAATCAGAGAAAGTTTCTGCTTCCCGATGCCAGCCAGATGCCAGGAGTACGTTCAGCAGACAGAGTACGATTGCAGGTATCAGGGCGTATTCCTCGAGAAGCCAGGCCGTGTGCCGTGTGCCGCATTCTGAGCCCTGTGGGCCTGTAACGGGGGTGGGCGTTGCAACTCGTACCGCTATTCGGGTCAGGCCGCGACGGCTTGCGCACCGCCTGCGGCACTCCACAGTACATGGCACCAGCAACTCAGCGAGCTGACTGAGAGAACTCTTCACTTTGCAATGGTTGGGGGAATGTTGCAGAGTGTTACAGAGTGTTGCACACAGTTGCAGACGTTGCAGGCCGTGCGCCCCTAGCCTTCGCAATGCAAGAACGGTTTCGGGCGCAAGCTGAGGAGATGTTCCTTGGCCGAGCCTGCGGTGCCTCGGACCTCTGGGCGCTTGGCGTCATGACGCCGCTCGACTCGAGCTCGCCATTTTGTCGCCCTTTTTCCTGTTTTGGCAGAGAGAAGTCAGATGAGAAGCGAGAAGGAGAGAGTGGCTATCCGCGCGGAGTGCGAATGTCGCGTCGAAAGGTACGAGTGCCTCTCCGGCAGTCTGCCCTTCTTCTCGCAGTCCCAGGACCGGCGCCGCGCCTTCCAGGAACTCAAGTCCCAGATCATCCACCACGCGCCTCGGTCTGCGAGCGGAAACGGCGAGCGGGTCGGACAGGGAGAGAATGGGAAGCTAAGGGTAGACTCGGGTAGAGGGACCTGAGAGAGCTGAGGGGGCAAACAAAAACGAAGCCTAGTGGATAATTACTGGGCACGGCAGTTGCATGGCAGGAGGCGAACCTGCCGCACCGCCTCTCGCGGATGCAGAAAAAGCAGCGGGATCATGGGGCCTTGCCGCAGCATTGCGTCAACGCCGCGCAGTTCGTCTCCAAGGCGGGCACGTCGCCTCATGAATTTGCCAACTGATTCGGAGATGCCACGTCGCCTCCTGCGCAAAGCTGGAGGTGCTGTGCCCCACCGAGCGGCGAATCACGCTCTTCGAGTGCCGCCTCGAAGACTTCTTTGAAGGCATCAACTTCAGCCAGCTGCAGGACATCGCAAATGCCTTGCCGTATTGCAGCAGCACTCGAGTGTCCATCGCACGCTCGGCCCGGGAGATGCACTGGGAGGGCCATTTTTTTAGGATTTTTCGTTTTTTTTTAGGAATTATTTTTGTTTTTCAGGGTGGGTGGCTTTTCGGCTTTTTGGCTTTTGTGGCTTTTACGTGGGTTTTTGTGGCTTTTGTGGCTTTTCATTTCGCATCCTCTGCATTCACAGTTCCTCTCTTTCGCATCCTCTGCATTGCCAGTTCCGCTGGCTTTTTGGCTTTGTGGCTTTTGGCAGCTTTCTGGCTTTGGCTTTTCGCATCCTCTGCTTTCCCAGTTGGTTTTTGGCCTTGGCTTCCTGCATCCTCAGCATCGCAAGTTCCTCTCTGGTGCCCCCCGCCACCCTTTCGATTCGCCTTTAATTGAATCATCACTTTTTCAATCATCCCGGGGGGAATTGCCCCCCCCCCTGTGTTTGGTTTGTTGCACAATTGATCTCCTGCAACCATTTGGCTCAAGGCCCTTTTTGTGTATCATAGCACACTCATGATCGCGTGAGAGAAAGGAACCTTTGCAGGCCGCTTACAGGATTATATCACAATACAATCCACCAGGGACAATCCATCCTCCAATCATCCATATTGGCATATTGGACTCTCTCCGGAATAGATCTAGGGACCACATCAACGACCTCAACTACCACAAGGGTACCAGTTCCCTTCGGGGATAGGCACCCCGGCAGTGAGCCTCAATTTGTGGTAGCGGAGCGGGTTTTCCGCAGAGATCCAAGGGAAGATGTCATCAGATGGAGAAGGTTTCATGGAAGCCTATTCAAGTATGGCCAAACCAAGTGGCTATACGGAGGAAACACTAAATTTATCGATGACCGCCAAGCAGCCGCCATCGTACGACGGAAAAGTCAGCTGGTTCAGGTATGAAGAACTCGTGGACGACTGGGTTACCATCACAACGGTGGAAGCATCCAAGCGAGGACCTCTGCTCAAGAGCAGACTCACCGGAGATGCTTACATGTACAAGGCCGTCCTCCAGAATGACCTTTTGCAAGATCCTGATGAAGGAGTCAACTACTTCAAGAACACGCTGAAGAAGTACTTTTTGAAAGGTGCGACCAACGTGTATCTGTACAGGCTCCTCAGTTTCTTCAATCATAGAAGGCAGAACCAAGAGTTCCTCATTTTTACATCAAAATTCGAGATTCTTCTCATGAGACTGAAGGCAGCATGGATGGACTTGATGCCAATTTTTACGGCACAATCCCCATCATTTCGCCAGTCCGTACAGGAAGCAAATGCAAGAACAATTGCTCGACATCAGCAAGGAGCCGGTGTTCGAGCACCGCCTCCAGCCCTGCTCAATGAGGATGATCCAACAGTCCTCAGACAGTATATCAACGGAATGCAGGACAGACAGCGGGACGCATTTCCCTTCGGGGATAATCTCATTGCGCAGTTTTTCATCATCCAGAGTGAATTGTCAGATCAGCAGAGAGAAAGACTGACAAGTGCAATGTCACTCAGGAACATATCGCTAGAGAATTACTCCTATGAGATGCTGAAGACTCACTACCATGAACTCTTCATCACGACGAGGACATCGATCCAAGATCCATCCATCCGACCTCAAGGAGGCAACCGAAGCAACACTTTCTTCATCATCGAGCAAGGTGAATACGAAGGAGAAGAAGGCTTCTGGGTTGAGGATGAAGAAGGACTTGAAGGATTCATGTCAAACAACGACGAGGAGACGTTCTGGGTCCTCGAGGAGAACGATGCGTTCATAGCAAGGAAAGTGTCGGGGCGGAACTTCAAATTCAAGAAGAGAAAAGGAAAAGGAAAATCAGGAAACAAAAAGGGCAGTCACCAACGAGGTGGCTTCAAACCCTTTCGGAAAAGCGGTTCTGGCGGGAAGGCCAATATGGCCAACGAAAACTATGATCCCTACGACCAGGCATATTGGGGAAAAGGCAAAGGAAAGAAGGGAAAGAAAGGAAAGTCAAAATTCCAATATCCCTATGATGGAAACAAAGGTTATCCATCCTATGAGAATGGCAAAGGAAAGGGCGGACATGACAAAGGAAAGTCCAAAACGTTCGCAGCCACCTCAGAGAAGACGGAGGAGCAGCCCGCCATCCAGCAGACTGCACCATCCACAGAGCCTACCTATGCCGGTTGGACAGACCAAGATTGGGATCAATCCTGGACATGGAACGAACATGGCTGGTACTCATCCCATGAGACATCCAGCACCGGACAAGCGTTAATGGCATTCCATGATGCATATGAGCATCCTGGGAAAAAGGCCATCCACGGGAAGCTGATCCAACCAGATACAGTTTCAGAACACAATCTGTCCGTCACAACAAATCACAGCCTTCTGGCAACCAAGCTGATGGCGCCTGTCATCAACCCTCAGCATAATCCGACCTATGCGATTCTGGACAATGGATGTACCAGATCTATGGGCAGCTGGCATGCAATCCAGCGTTTTACTCAGGCCATCGAACCAATGAAGGACATCATCTCCTACCAGTACATCCCGGCCGAGACCAAGTTCACTTTTGCAAACGGAGAGACAGCCAGGGTAAATTGGACCCTGCATCTTCGATATCACACAACTCCTCCATGCAGTACCAACATCGACGTCCTTGAACAAGGAACTGTACCGATTCTCCTCAGCATCAGTCAGATGCGGAACCTCTACATGACCATCGAGCACACACCTCAATGTGACAAGATCACATGCAAGGCCTTTGGCATGAACCGTCAAGCAGTTCCAGTATCCGGTACAGGACATGCACTCGTCGACCTCGCTGGAGTTGCAAGAGTGAAGGCACATGGAGAAATTGCTCGTCAAGGCCTCACAAACTATGTCTACGATGATGACAACAGCATTAAGTTTCCTTCCGGGGATCTCTCCCAGAGTGAAACTGTTTGTGCGGCAAAGTCATCCGAGACAAAGGAGGACCTAGCAACTCCTAAAATCATTGGGTCTCAGAAGCAGGACCATTGGATCCTTGACAAGAAGAACAAGCAGCTCATCCGTGTGCACATCACGCCCCGCAAGGCGTTGTTCACACCAAATGGAGCCAAGGAATGTCCAATCGATCCTGACAACATCAGCCGAGAGCGTACTACGGAAATAATTGATGCATCCGTAGGTGGAGATCCAGACATCCTAGAAGACAATTGGAGACTTACATCCCAGGCAAACAAACCAATGATCAACCTGTGGAAAGGTAAGACCATTTTCACCTTCGCGGACAATTCGCTTAAAGAAGAGGAAGCAGGTTCAGGATCGGCAGCAGACAGGATCATCGACAAGAAGGGCCGGTCGACCATTGAGCCAGATCCAATTGCATCATCCTCAGAAGAACCAACATCGCTTCCGCTTGCCCTAGGCAGAATCCACAAGCGATTGTCAACTCCCGAAGAGTTGAAGAAGCTCCACCTCCAGCATCATCACATGACAACAGATCAATTTCGATTTAGAACTCGCTCACTTCATTTGCCGAAATCAACATTCGAACTATTTGACAAAGTCCGAAGTGAATGTGAAGTTTGCCAAGCGACAAAACATGCACCATCACGAAGCAAGACAAGTGGACTTCGAGCGGACACCTTTGGTGACATGACATTCATTGATCACTGTCAAGTTCCTCTTGGAACAGGAGAACACATCATTGTTTTTGTCATCCTGGATGGAGCAACAACATTGCTCACGGCAGAGACAGTGACAACTACGCAGGAAGTCGAGAACATCACTGTCCTTAGGAACTATTTTGACCAGTACCATTTGCAGCCCAAGTCAGTTGTCGCAGATCAAGCCTTCATGACAGAGACATGGGAACATTTCTATCAGTCCTTGGACATCACACCGATATCCTTAGGACCGAATACCCCATGGCCAAATCGAGCTGAAGCAGCAGTTCGACTCCTGAAGGCACAACTCAAGATCATGCTAAGTTCCATCAAGGCAGGAACTGCACCTGCAACACTGAAGAAGGTGACATACAGACAGCTGGTGAAGGCCGCTGCAACTGTCAGGAATCAGACTGTCACCTACGGGGGTGTAACACCATTAGAGCTCGCATTCGGAAGACGACCAGCAGATCTCATCCAACTTGATGTCGCAACACCAACGCAGTTGACGATTGACAGGAATGAAGAAGAGCTGACAGCTATCCAGATCAAGCAGCTGTCAAAGCAAGCATTCCAAGAAGCACGTCAATCCGAAGACATCCGACGAGACCTAGCTCAAAATCTCCGAACGAGTTCTAAGCCTCTTCAGGTGAAGGACAAGGTATTCTACTGGCAGGAAGACAAATCCAAGATCCGTTCCGATGGAAGCAAAGGAGGAATATGGCTGAAAGGAACAGTCATTTCCATTGAAGGAGCAATGGTAGGACTTGATCTTGGGACTCGACTCATCAAGGTTAACATGACGAAGGTCAGGAAGGATGAAACCATCCCTCCGGGGAAACCCGGAATTGACCTTCTATCTCTAGAAGAGCGAGAATCCTTGCAGAAGGAGCAACCTGGATCCTCTGCAGACACCAAGAAGAAAGAGTCATCCGCACCAGCTCCGAAGCCAAAATCCTCAGTGCCATTGACCTCACATCCGTTCCTGAACAAGCACATTGGAACTGTGTACGTAAAGGAAAGATCCACGTTCTCGAGATCTTTGCAGGAAGTGCCAGATTCAGTCAATGCTGTGCACTATCAGGTCTTAAGGTTGGGACTCCCGTAGACATCCGCACAGGATTCGACGTAATGACCTCCAAGGGACGACTCATGGTCATGGAGATCATCAGGGAACAAGCACCTGATGTCATCCTGATGGCACCGGTCTGTGGACCATGGTCAAATATGCAGAACATCCAACAAGACCAACAAAAGGTCGGGGAAAAGCGGAAACGCTATCTCCCCATGGTTGAATTTGTGGCATCCATTGCGCGGTATCAGTTGAAGCACGGAAGATACTTCATCATTGAAAATCCTCAGACATCCAGGATATGGTATCTGAATTGCATGCAGCAGTTGTTTTCAGATCCATCCGTGACCTGGGGAGATTTTCATTTCTGTGCATACGGACTAAAAGATCCTGAATCCGGGCTCAGAAGTCTCAAGCCCACGAGCTTGATGCACTGCTTACCTCCCGAGGTAATGAGACCGATCTTCAGAAGGTGTAAGAATTTTTTGCAGCTCAGTCAAGCATGAACACCAACCCCTAGAGGGAAATGCTGGCACTTTCGGAAGCAGGACCAAACTGGCACAGGTCTATCCTTACCAGTTCTGTCAGGATCTCGCGCACATTCTCCTACGACACTTGAAGGTGAAACCACAAGACAACGAGGTGTACCTCTTGGAGGACATTTTCGAACCATTCACCATCAAGCAGGTTGACATCCTGAGAAAGGAGATGGAAGCCATTGACAAGGAGTTCAACATGACCAGCAGCAGTCTTGCAGTCAGAGTTCAGGACCTGCCGTTCAACAAGGACGTTCAACCATTAGTCATCCAGGATCCGCTAGTCCAGAAGTTTCAGAAGACAATGAAGCAGTGCCCTCCAGGGACTGAAATCGATATCTTCAAGCAAGATCCTAATGACTGGCGATGTCAGAACATGTGGAATGGTTGCAAGAAGTTGAGACAATTGTGCATCTCATCCACTCAGTATGATGCCTGCACCGCATACGTCCACACCATTGGCATCAACATGCCGATTACGTCACCTCCGGACGATGCGATCATATCCTTCTGGCAACCTGATCAGCTGAATAGAATTTGGGTCTTGCCGGCATCAAAGTGCAATTGGGAGAACTATGATCCGAAGACCTGGCATGCTGTGATGTTTTCATCCGTTCATCAGTCGTTCACAGATGCGCCGGCCATCAGGCCGATGCCCATCGAGACGGATCCATCGGATCCAACGGATGAACCTCCAAGACCTGACACACAGCAGCCGCCTTATCAACCGGACCGTCCCATGCCTGATCCAAGACCACCAACACCTCCGGACGAGAACGTGTCAGACCCTCCTCCGGATCCTCCACATCAGCCTGATCATCCCATGCCGCCAGCACCACGCAGTGTATCACCAGACAGTCCAGTGGATCCACCACTGCCGCCACACGACAAGCCTGGCGGAGGAGATGCAGCGCTTAAACGGCAAAAACAGTCCATTTCATCCTCAAGCGGACTCAATCGACTGGGGGGTGATGTCTCTTTGCCGTCACAGTCGCAATCATCTCAGCCAATTCTTCCGACTGTCGTGGTACCTTCACCACCTGCGATTCTTACGAATCCCGAAGCAGAAGACCAAGATGAAGATCTTGAACTGCCAATAATCGAAGAACCAACTAGTCCAACTAAGAAGCAGAAGACTGGGAAGAAGAAGAAGAAGCCAGATGACAATGACGAGTCACCTGAGCATTCTCCCAGAAATGAACCTGCATCTTCATCCAATCACAATCCGAACAATCCAGCTAACTTGCCGGTACAATATGAGAGTGATGAAGAACTGATCCCTCATGTTCCAACCTCATCCGGCACTGGAAGTTCAGAAAGAACCAGGAGATATACTGACCAGGAAGATGGAGAATCAGAAGACTCTCAGAGGACCAGATCCTATGAAGATCACCAAGCTGATCTCGTTCTTCATGAAGCACATTGGTCACTCATGACAGCCGAACAAAAGATCTGTGCGAACACCGGATCCTTCACGGTTCCGAGAGATATTGAAGGCAACCCTGTCCTCCTTGGACGAGTAAAAGGGACCTCCATCCCATCACCACGATGTGGATTCTCTCATCAGAAATACACAGATCAGAATCATGTTGACCAGTTATGCAAGAACATGACCGATGATGATCGTGCACTCTTAGTCTTGCATTCATCCAAGCAAGAATCCTTAAAGGCTTCAACCACATCCGCACTCATTGGCAAGAAGCGGAAAGAAGCGACAGCCACGGAAATAAGAGCTTACCAGAAGCAATTCCTGGAAGCCAAACAGCTCGAGTGCAAATCTTGGCTTGATAACGAAGTGTTCGACTTAGTCGACACACGCAAGATTCAGGTCAGGAACTGGGTCACTGGTCGCTGGGTCCTTACCCTAAAGCGAGACAAGGATGGTAACTTCCTGAAGACCAAGGCTCGCTGGGTCCTCCGAGGCTTCCAAGACAAGCAGAAGAATGATCAGCAGACAGACAGTCCTGCTGCATCCAGGAGTGGCTTCCGCCTTGCAATCCAAGCAGCCTCAAATAAAGGCTGGAATATATTTCACATGGATTTGAAGACAGCATTTCTCCAAGGCGAAGCATACGATCAGACTCGTGACATCATTTGTCAGATCCCTCCTGAAATGGGATATCCACCACACATTGGAGCGCGCATGAAGAAGCCTGCCTACGGGCTAAATGACGCACCCCGCAGATGGTGGAACATCCTTGATTCGGCACTCCGTTCTTACGGATTGGTGCCAACCAGGGCAGACCGTTGTACATATGTGTACTATGGCAAGCAGCTTCCGAAGCCCGCATTAGTGAGTGAAAAGAAGTCATCCGTTACTTTCGATCTCGAAGGAGCAGTTGATTACCTTATGGATCCTGTTTCTGGTAACAATGCCAAGAATCGACAAGTTCATGGAGCACTGTCTCTTCATGTTGATGATCTTCTTATGACGGGGGATGACGTGTTCGAGAAGGAAATCATGGGACGACTTCGAAAAGATTTTCAAGTTGGTTCCGAAGACAAAAATGATTGCCTCTTCGTAGGACAGCGCATCCAATGGAAGCAAGATGACAAGCATGGTTGGTACATCAATGTCCATCAGAACGTTGCCATTGACGAACTTCAGGAGATCACCTTTGACAAACACCTGAAGGACGACACTCCTCTCACTCCACAAATGCATACTGCATACAGAAGTGTCCTAGGTCAGATCAATTGGTTACAATCGCGAACGCAGTTCCACATTGGTTATCAATTCTCCAGGTGTGCCTCCAAGGCATCATCACCGACCATTGAGGACGTTCGCGCCATTAACAAGACAGTCAGAACCATCAAAAGCATTCCGCTTAGTATGAGATTCTGGCCCCTTCGTGGCAAGACACGCATAGTTGGGTATCCGGATGCATCCTATCGCAACAATGAGGATAAGTCATCCCAACGTGCGCATGTTATATTTCTCGCAGAACAAAGAGATCTTCGCCAGGGCTCATCGAACTCGAGAGGCTCATTGGTCGACTACGAGACGCACAAGATCACCGCCACAACCATGTCGACTACCGTTGCAGAGTTGCACGGACTAATGCGTTGTTACGGTTCAGCATTATTTCTTCGCGGTCTCTGGTCAGACATCACAGGCGAAATCGCAGATGTACACATCCGCACTGATGCGAACAATCTTGTCACCACAGCATCCACAACACATCAACCGGAACAGAAAGAAACAATGCATTTGATCCAGATGTTGAGAAAGGAAAGCAACAGCGGACAGATGCATGACCTTGCACATGTACGGAGTGAAGATTGCCTGGCAGATTC
This sequence comes from Effrenium voratum, assembly GCA_963377175.1. Classification (NCBI taxonomy): domain Eukaryota; class Dinophyceae; order Suessiales; family Symbiodiniaceae; genus Effrenium; species Effrenium voratum. The sequence continues at coordinate 1,196,361 of CAUJNA010000491.1, read as the reverse complement.
GCTGACCAAGCACTCAGCTAAAGCAGACGAGCTCATCAAGGCCGTCCTCACCGGCAATCTCTTGAATGTAGACGCACATCCACCCTTCCGTACCATGTTGCAGAACAAGGCATTTTTGGTTGAGTGGCTAGCACACAATACGAAGCACGGACCCGACATCGTTGCCTTTGCAGGAGTCGGTATAGCAGAATCCATGTTTGCTTACTGGGGAACCTGGGCATGATCCGCATGTCCGAGAATTCTGATGCATGAGTTTTTCCGTTTTGCACATTTTCAATTCCTCAAGTCCGTGATGCTCGTGTTTGCACTTGACCCATTTTGAATCTCAAGAAATATGTGTCTGCGTCCGCAGCCACTTTCGGTTTACAACCATTCCGACCTTTGCAATCTTGTATGCCTGATCATCTCGAAGACATGCCACTCTTCAACATGATCTTCGGACGATCCAGCACCGCGGCTCCTTTGCCGAAGCCGCTGGTGAAGAGACGGGCATCTCCGTTGAAGGAATCCCCTGCTCGTGACGAGGAAGATGAGACATCCGACTGCCCCATGGAACAGGTAGCCGATGAGAATCCATCCGCCTCTCAGCAACCCGAGAACGTCAACATGGAGCAGGCTGATTATGAACGAGATTCCGACGACGAAGAAGATGATACGGATGAAGAAGAAGATCATCCTCCCGCAGGAATGCCGACGTCGAAAGCGATGCCACCTCAAAGATTGGTTCCAAAGTCACCACCTCCAACACTGAGGCTTGTATCCAAGGTCAAGCCAGCACCGAAGAACATCCTGGATGAGGACACGGAATCCGACAACCCTCCTGGGAATCGTCCTGCACTCCCAAGGCGACCGATCCTCACATCCAACGACCGGTGGTTTGTGACATATGGATCAGATACCGACATCAGCCTCCAGAAGTCATCCGTACACGCAGGACCATTCGGGAATTCGAAGTTCCTCAGCTTTGTGTACGACTACTACAAGGAGTGCTCAACCATCCTCGATGATCATCCGGACTTCCACTTCGTACCTGAGCATCAACGATCGCGTGGAGAAAAAGTATTCTGGTTGAAGGCAAGATTCAACGATTACTGGAGTCCAACGATCCAAGGTGAAGGAGCCAATGCAGAAAAACAATACATGGACTTCATCAAGAAGGTCTACAGTATCTGCAGCTACACCAATGCTCAATTGGAAGCTTACGGAATCGACATCATCCCGATGGTATGCCACAACGGTAACATTGATCACGAAAGAACCATCCAGAATGTCGAACAGGTTTGCAAATACTTCCACATGGATCCATCCAAGGCGAAGCAGATCACAGACCTCATCCTCTGGCGAATTGAGAGAATGAGCAGACTGCTTTCCGCATGTCTTCGACACGATCCAAGGCATGGAACTCCTAGGGAATGCAAACGACAGGTGGAAATGGGTCCTGATGGATCCGTCGAGCTCTACGACGCATTGACCTGCATCTCACATGCCAAGAACTTCATTGGAAGCAAGCCAGGACTTCTCTTGATGGCTATGTTCCCGAACCATGGAAAATCACGTTTCGAGATTGCGTTCGTGTTTCCATCCGTGGACGGGCCATACAATGAGCGCAAGGCAAGGGGAGAAATTGTTCCAAGGAACAGATGGATCGACAAGCTCAACACAAGATCCGCACAAAGTGCACTCCGGCCTGATGGCAAGGAATTCTACCATGATCCAGAGATGGAATTCTACGTGAGATGCAACAGCGGACATACACGACAAGTCGAGATCCAATCCTTTGGACGACCCCTGTACTCTGAGCAGCAGAAAGAACCTCACCACGACGAACCGGACTATGATCTTCCAACGGAATCTGTTCCACCAAGTCCACATCCGTCGAGGTCAGATGCTCCTCATGAAGATGAAGGCACAGCTCAGCCCAAGCACAGAATGCGAAGGCCGGCACCACCATCCATTGAAGAAGAGAGAAAGATCAAGCCGTTCGCGAAGAAGCCCATCACATTCATGTTCCATGCAACCTATGGAAATCAGCTCCTCAGCATCGTGGAGAACGGGCTCAAATCTGGGAAATCCCAGTCGAACCCTTCGGGGAGAATGCACGTCCACATGGCATGCATAGACGACGTCATCCTTGACGACGACGCGTCAGAAGCAGCACTACCCCATGTGCCAGCAGGAAGAGATGCACTGTTGATCCTTGCATTCCCCAAGGACCAGGACTATGGCATCCGACTCTCTGAAGAGCGAACACCGATAACAGATCAGACCATCGAGGCGAAGAATATTGTTGCAGCATATGAACCTGATGGTAGCATCATGATGAGCAACAACTGGATCATGAAGAAGCTTCTCAGTCGTGAAGACTCTGAGATGTACGACACCAAGATCCGTGAATTCGCCGATGCCTTCTTCAATCATGTGAGTTCCAACCAGCACAACAAAGAAAAAGATACTTCCTCAGAGACCAAGAAGCGACGGCACTCCACCGATCAGGACGAAGCTGAAGAGGAGACCATGGAACCCTCCGGGGAGAGATCCGTCAAGCCAAAGGTCACCATGGAGTATCACAACACCGAGAACCTAGACGAGTTCATCAATGAATTCAAGGAAATCTACCTCGAAATAGAAATGAACAAAAAGGACGCCGAGGACGAGCTCGCGGAAACCAAGGAGAACCTCCGCCGTTTTCTGGACCAGCGCACCAAGGATCCAAGAAAAGCTCATCCTATGTTGACAGAATGCGAGAGAGCCTCACTGGCACACGTCGATCCAGACGTCAATCTCGGAGAAGAAGAATTCTACTTCGATCATCAAGGAGAATGTCCCACCATGGACGAGTACCGGCAGGCACAGCCATTTTCCGGCTATCCCATCAAGCTTCCGCTGGGATTGAAAAAGCTTAAGTCAAATGACGACCCAGAGCTCATCCGAGCATATGCCGATATCCTGGGATCGCTGATGAAGCCGACCGACCGTTCACCTGAGGACCATCTCAAAACGCATGCGTTCACCTCATCCCTGACGCTCAACATGCTTACCATGAACCACGGAAACCTCACGAGGAATCCAAAGCTTGGCAACAGGGAGGTGTACAACATGCCGATGAAGGATCGACCAATCATGAAGATGATGATGCAGAGCAGTGCGCGCATCTTATGCTTGAATGAAGCAGACGCATTCTTCAGTCCTAATGATGAGAAATCCAGAGAGCTCATCAAGATGTTCATCCGATTCGGATACAAGGGCATTGTGATCAAGCAATGGTCATCCAGACCAATCGCATGCTTTGTCCGCGGCGGACCATCCGCAAGAGTGGAACTACTGGCAAGGTACATTTCCACCAGGAGTCAGAATTGGGGAACCACATTCGGAATGTTCAGATGCTTCTTCGGCACAGAGGAAAACTGCACTGATCCCGAATACGAAATTCCGACCTCGGACTGCTTGGCAACCACGGGAACATCCATGTTCTCTGAATCCAAAAAGTACATTGGATCGAAATTGCCACCACGCACCATTGTCCAAGGATACGGACGAGAAAAAGAGATTATCGTTCTCCAAATCGAGCAGAGTGATGAGTTTCGAGGCATGCTCCCGAAATCATCCAACAAGTCACTCCTCGAGTTTGACGACCGCCACGTGACGAGGGCAGACCTCCCGTTTGCTACCATTGGAGTTTTCCACATCCATCCATCAATCAGCCATGGAGCAGCACGGGACGACTTTCAGAAGGAAATCATGCCGCTCGTGACATTGTACCCTGCGTACACGTGCTACTCACATGGACGCATTGGTCATATTTGGCCCTCCACGAGCTAACCTCAGTGGAGAGCTGCTTGATGCATTGATCACTTCTATCATTCCTACGCCCAAGGTCTTCGACCTTAGCAACCAGGCGATGAATGATCGCACTTACCGAAGAGTCCACTTTCCCTCTTTCAAGGGCTGTGACAAGATCAGCAACCTCGTTGGGTTGCTCCTCATTCGTAGGACCATTTCCTGATCCACGATCTCGAGGAGTGGACAAATCAATCATGATCGGATTAGATCTCGGAGGTGTCCTGAAATCATCTTGTACGGCCGTTGATGGCCGCGGGAACTCGCTCCGATTAGGAGACTGACTCTGGTACGGTGCAGATCTTCTAGCATCACGAACAGCTGAGGGCTGTGGCATGCCTAGACCCTGTGTCACAATTTGGGAACTACTGGCCTATCAGTTCGCATAGGAACTTCAGGCTTCAGATCGGCAATGATAACATCATGCAAATCAGTCGCATTGGACGCTCTAGACTCAGACATTGACTCAACATCAGTAGCATTGCTGACGGTGTTGTTGTGATTGGAACTTGATGCCATCATGGACACGGACTCGTGTTGTCCACGGTGAAAAAGGAAGCTGCATTGGGCGTAGGGCGAACAGGCTGTACATTCGAGCCACTCGACCTATTGAATTCCTCCTGGAATGCTTCGATCCCATCAAGCACGTTAACCAGCAAGCTCCAGCAGGTTTACAATCCGGCAAACGGTCTCATGAACATCCTCATGAAGGCATACCAGAAGCTATGGAATGAAACCAGCAACATGCCACTCGTGGACAGAATGGAGTATGCAATGGAGACTTCGTGCACCCTCAAATCCATCCTCCGTCATCACCTGCACATGAAATGCGGATCAGGGTATGATCGAACATTCCCAGATGTGATGATGACATTCGTGTTTGGATGGGGCAAGACGAACATCCAGCAGGTTTTCCGGAATGAAGAGATGAACGCCATGAATGATGAACAACTGGAAGCCATGCGGAACAATCCAGCAAAGGCCATCTTCGACTATCAGGTCTCATCCGCAGAGCGCTTCAAGCACGTGAACAACGACATGTTCATGAATGGCTCACAGGATTCCGATTCGCACAGTCCCCTCATGGTTTACATCCGCAGCAAATTTGCAGCAAGGAAACGCAACTATGAGAGAAGCAAGGAGTACAACCAGAAGAAGCAATCCTGGATCCCGCACGAGTACAAGGACTACAACAAGCAGTGGGGATATCAGAAGCATTGGAAGGACTATGGCGACTCGACCTGGAATGATTATGGAGACTATGGCAGTCAATCCGACAGCAGCCGTCGGTGGTACAAATGAAAAGCCACCTTTGGCATCCATCCGATTGACCGAGAAGACTCATACGTTCAGCACTACGAACTACAACCAGATTGATCCTCACCGCCAACAAGACTATTCAGTGAGAGATCAATAGTTTCACATTTGTCCCGCATGTACATAGCGTTGTACATCACCTTTCGATACATCTAGGTATCTCAGAGAATCAGTACAGACTGTTTTCCATTTTGCAGATCAAGACATTTCATCCGCGCAGAAAATAGGATGAATGTAGTATTTCAAGAAACACGGCTACGGCAAGAAACAAGGCTACGGCCAAAGGCCATGAAGCCAAGAGTATTTCATACTTAGTGCTGGAGATCAAAAGAAATTTGTGTCTGTTTTGTGTTTGGTTTGTTGCACAATTGATCTCCTGCAACCATTTGGCTCAAGGCCCTTTTTGTGTATCATAGCACACTCATGATCGCGTGAGAGAAAGGAACCTTTGCAGGCCGCTTACAGGATTATATCACAATACAATCCACCAGGGACAATCCATCCTCCAATCATCCATATTGGCATATTGGACTCTCTCCGGAATAGATCTAGGGACCACATCAACGACCTCAACTACCACAAGGGTACCAGTTCCCTTCGGGGATAGGCACCCCGGCAGTGAGCCTCACCCCCCCCCCCCGCTACGTTTTAGGTGTTTTACAGGGATTAGTTTGCCCGTGATTGAATCCTCACTTGTACCATGAGGCCTTGCCGCAGAGGAACTGATGACCCCCCCGCTGCTTTTTTTATATGTTTTTGGCCCTAATTGAATCATGCCTGCCGCCCCCCCCAACCCCCCGCTATTTTTTGGACTTTTTGCCCCTAATTGAATCATCACTTTTTCGATCATCATGCGACCGCTACTTTTTAGATTCTTTGCCCCTAATTTTTCGATCATCATGGGGGGGGCTGCCGCCCCCCCCAACCCCCCCGCTATTTTTTAGACTTTTTGCCCCTGATTGAATCATCACTTTTTCGATCTACAGGGATTAGTTTGCCCGTATTTGAATCCGCACTTGTACCATGAGGCCTTGCCGCAGAGGAACTGATGACCCCCCCGCTGCTTTTTTAGTATTTTTTGGGGGCCTAATTGAATCATCACTTTTTCAATCATCGTGGGGGGGGCTGCCGCCCCCCCCAACCCCCCGCTATTTTTGGACTTTTTGCCCCTAATTGAATCATCACTTTTTCGATCATCATGCGACCGCTACTTTTTAGATTCTTTGCCCCTAATTTTTTGATCATCATGGGGGGGCTGCCGCCCCCCCCAAGGGGGGCTGCCGCCCCCCCCAACCCCCCCGCGCCTTTAATTGAATCCTCATTTTTACCATGAGATGCGGGAAGCCAATTTGCTGGTGATGCTGGGGATGTTGGCTGGACATGCGGGGGATGTTGAAAACGATGCTGATGATGTTGACGGACGCGTAAAATACGTACATTTTCGCGAGAAAATGCTGTAAATTACAGCATTTTATTAGCCAGGACGGAAAACAAAAAAAATCCAAAAATAAAACAAAAAAACATCCCAAATTAAATCTCGACCCGATGCACTGTGCTTGGATTCCCAGGACATGACGCCGCCCTATCAGCCCAAGTGCAACGGTGCGGCGGACGCCTCCCACTTCGACGAGTTCCCACATGAGCCACTGCCTGCCCCCGAGGACTCATAGCCTGTTGCCTCGAAGGCATGAATGAAAGAAATGAAGCAACTTGCACCTCACAGGACATCACTTGGATGGATCCCCAGCTCGATTGGCCGCTCTTTCAGCAGGACGTGGAGGCTGCCCGGGCCCGCTCACTGCCCAGTCTGGAAGTGCGTTCGAGTATGAGGTGTGTTGAGTGAGGGGGGCTTTTCTCATGTCAGACCTTTAGCACGGGCCTGGGTTCTGTCAAGGTCTTGCAGCAGGCAAGAAGGGATACTGAGCTTTGGACTTGCAAGTCCGGAATTTATGCAAGCATGCTGTGCAGCAATTCGACCGGGGCTGAGCCATTGAGCTCACTGTGTAGGGCCCCTCCCTTGGCCCCACAACGGGGCCCTTTTTTGCCTCGGGCTTTCTTCCCCAGCCTGGCGCACCAGGCAGGGCCCAGTGGCCCTACCTGTTTTCTGGCCGACTTTTGCAGCTTGCCGTTTTGGCCAGATTTCGCAGTCGTTGCTCCACTCCGGGCGAAGCCAGTGAGTGAAGCAAAGGCCGTTTGTATCTCAGCGTCAGCACCCCACAAATGCGCCGAAGCTCTCCCACGCAATTGCAAAGATCAGTTCTGGCTTTCAAGCCACGCCTTTGAGGGGAGCTCTCGCTTCATTCCAAGAAGCAAGATCGCGTGAGGGCGAAAGACAGGAAGGGCTGCGATGATTTTGTCCGCAGGTGGCTTGGCCAGTCATTCCTTGCGGACCTCAGGCCTCAGTTCCAACCCAACCAGTTCCAGCCGCACGGTGACATGGCGTTCTCCCAGCGCACAGGCAGGTCGCAGTGTGTCATATCGGAGAGAGATCCGAGAGAAGCCCAGGTTCACCGCTCGGTTCACCGCTCGGTTCATTTGGCACACCGGCGCCATTCCAGGTGGGCCCTCCGTCACTATCAGTCACTGCAATAGGCCTCATGCGGGCTTTCAATGGCGTGAGGCCCCTCAGGCCCCTGAGGCCCAGGAGGACATGTGGAGGTTCACGCCCAGCTTCCAGGCGACGTGAAGCCGTGAAGCTGGAGAAAAAAAGAAGAAAGACGAAAACAAAGATGAACCATGATGAAAGATGAAAGAAAAGGTCAATGCGCCAGGTGCAGATGCCGAGGGCCGAGGCCACCTTCCACGCACAGCCCGCGCCCGCGACGGCTCCCGGGCCGCCCGGGCAGCCCGGGCCTGGGCAGCCCGGGCCTGGACTGGCGCCTGTGGAGCCCTACGTCCCCCAGGCACGAACTGCACGAACTGCACGAAATGCAAAAAAAGAAGAAGAACAGGTCACGGTGCAAGCCGGGGGTTCGCAACGTCTTTCCCAGGTGAGGCCTGTCATGCAGGCCGGGCGGCCGGGATGTATGGATGTGGGAATGGGTGAAGCATGGTGCGTGCGAACGAGTCCCATCGTCGATGTTTGGTTCCTTTTTCTCTCCTTCGGCTTGTTGCCTTCGAGTCCCGTAGCGCCTGGCGGCATGCCGCGGATTGGAACAAACGCTGTGCTAGGGCTAAGGATGAGGTTCCCTACGTGGACGCCCCTCGCTTGCCAGGCAGAGCTAGCAGGGCCTGTTCAGATAGAACTACAGGAGCCGGACACGGGCGCATGCAGAGTGCATTCCAATGTTTTATTCCCACAGCTGCGAGGACGGTGGATTTGGCCGCGACCACTGGGCTGAGCTGGCATCCATCCTTGCAACTTCGCCCCCCCTTTCGGCAGAGATCAGACCTGCAAGAGTCAGGGACTGAAGGCATAGCCAAGAAAGAGTCCATCCACGCACGAGACGTGCGGCGTAGATCATCTCACGGCGCGAGCTGCAATTCGGCATGCACCCGCGGCTCGAGCGGCCAGGAGGCCACGAGGCTCGCTCGCTCCGGCTATCCGGCCATGGCGCCCAAGGCGAAGACGGCCGCCAAAGCGGCGCCGCGAGAGGCCCCTCGAGCCGCGGCGGCGGGCAGCGGCGCAGATGCCGCCCGGAGCCTTCGAACTGCCAAAGTGTGCGGCGCTCAGTATTTCTATGTGGGAGTGATTGTGTGCGCATGTTCTTGGTGCAAAGCGTGGAGAATGTATTGCATGTCATGTGCAAGGATGAAATGCAGTAATGCCCGTTTTCCTCATAGGCTTGGATGGGGCGTTGGGGATCTTAGGTGCCTGGAGATCGAGGGCATGGACTGGGCCACAAAGCTGGGCGTTCCCAAGTCCTACGAGTCCCTCGGCGCAGAGATTGCCGGGGAGCACCGGCGCGCCATCACGCTGGCCCAGATCCAGGCCACGAGGGATTCGGGAGGGGTCGAGTGGATTGCCGGGTGCTCTTTACAGACGCATCTGGTCCGAAGTGTGCAGGAGCTGGCCAGCTACGTTGAGGAGTTGGCGGCGCTCCAAGTGTTCGATTGGGAGGAGGTGAATTTGTACACGATTTGCAAGGCCTTGGTAAAGCCTTTGACGCTGCGCTTCCGGTGCTCCTTCGTGGAATTGGTGGCCGCTGGGCCCCAGGAGCCCCTGTGGTTTGTCAGCCACTGGTGGGGCACGCCCTTCCGGCAGACTGCCTCGCTGATCGCCTTCCATGCCTTGGAGCGGGAGCTCTCGCCAGCCGCGGCATATTGGATCTGTGCCCCGAGCCTCGAGTCGAGCGAAATTCTGAGAGCTCGCGATGGGTCTCGTCAATCACGCCAAGTCCAGTCGAGATGCGAGCCAAATTGCTGGCCTCCCAACCTAACCCGTCATCCCGCGAGCTTCAGTCTTTCAAGTCGCACCTGCGGCCGGGGACCCTCAGGGAAACAAAGCTAGCCCGAACAAAAGCAACGAGCCGACGAATTCCCGGAAGGGAATCTGCGCGTCTTGGAGTTTGCTTAGTTAGGCACCGGAGCAGGATCCTTGCACCGCATACGTACGCAAAGATGCAGCTGAACTGCCAAGAAGTACCCCTAGAAGACAGCAGCCAAACACCACGGAAGCTTTGCAGTGTGACAGCTCTGCGCATCTCAACGAGAACCCACCTCTGCCCCCATGCGTTCGCAAACTCCAAGGTCCCAAACAGAGCTACAAAGACTGAATCTTTGTCCGGCTACGCGGGCCGGTCTGCTTCGGTGTCGGAGCGGCAACTCTGCCCCCGCGGTCCCATCGCCTGTGAGGCACCTTCGCCAACAACCAGCACGACCTGTCGAGCCTCTCCGGCGGCCTCCGCTCGACGCCCTTCGTGCAGGCCATTTTGAGCGAGGGATGCGTCGGCACGCTGGCGCTTCTGGACTCTCAGGTCACCACCTTTGATCGGGTCACTCGGATCCGCTCGTGAAACCTCGGGACTCGGGGCCTCCAGACTCGTTTCCTTTTGTTCTGTTGCCTTATACTTAGCATACTTCCATGCGAACGTTCATCCCTTTGGTTGCTTTGTGCTCCCTGAAAGTTGTGAGGTGTGGTGCGTGCTGGAGAACTTCGTGAGCACCGAGTGGGCGCGCGAGGCGAAGAGCCACCGCTACGACATCGCCGCGTGGCTGCCTGCGAACATCGCTCTGCACGGTGGGCAGCCGGTGCCTGAGAAGCCCACGCTCCGCCTCGACCTGGGCGACCAGGTGAGGAATTCCCACCAGCCACACCAACAGACAACGTATCCCCCCATGGGGATGGGGAGGCTGCCAGGATTTCTTGCCACACTGTCAGGGTTTCTGGCCGCATTGCCGCTTCCATAGTTTCTGGCCACACTCTGCTGTTGCCAGGGGTTCTTGCCACACTCTGCTGTTGCCAGGGGTTCTTGCCACCAGGCTGTCTTGCCACATTGCCGCTGTTAGGGCTCTTGCCACATGGGTGCTGCCAAGATTTCTTGCCACATTGCTGCGGCACTTTCTCGTGTTTGCCAGAGCTTTCATTTCAGTGTCTCCATCACTCATGCTTATTCACTGCTCTTGGTGCGCAGCACCCGCGATGGCACGAGGCCCGCGCAGCATATCATGTTACAGGTCACAGGCCACTGAGGCGTCCAATGCTTGTCCAGGTGCGGGAGGCAGTGGAGGAGGAGAGCACTGGGGGAGCCTTCCCGCTGCTGGTGGCGGTCAAGGGCGTGGAGGTGGACATCCGCAAGGCCAAGTCCTCCCGCCCAGAGGACAAGCAGAAGATCTTGCACCTTATCGCCGGCACCCCGGAGGACGGAACGCTGGGCAATGTGGCAATATGCCCGGACATGGCGCATGTACAAATGGGATAAATGTTACGAACATTCAGATGCAAAGATGAGAGGGTGGCTTCCCTGCAGACTGCTCTCTGAACAGCGCAGATGACGCACTCGATGCGCAACTGCTGCTAATGCCGCTTGAATCCCTGCAGGAGGCGTGGTCTGAAGCCCCGCCAGAGACATGCGAGGCCTTCGACTCGATGAATGCCCGGGTGCGGCGGATGTTCGCAGCGGGGGCGCTGTACCGGGCGGCGTTGCAGGACGACCAGAAGGAGTTGAAGCTGCTGCTTGACGGGTTTCCGGATGCCCTGAACGAGAGCATCAGCGATGGTGCCAGCGCCGCCTACGCGGCCGCCATGAAGAACCACGTGGAGGACGGAACGGGCCAAGGACAAGGGGTTTGCCCTGATCCATGAAGTCTAGCCTTGTGCTTTGACAATTTGAGGCGTTGCAGCTGCTGGTGGCGGCGAGGGCAGACGTGGACCACACCAAGCGGGACGGCGCCAGCGCCACGTTCATCGCTGCCCAGTTTGGCAGCGGCGAGGCGCTGCAGCTGCTGCTGGCCAGCCGGGCGAACCCGAGCGTGGCACGGGAGGACGGCACATCCCCGCTGTTTATGGCGGTGCAGAACACGGACGACAGCGACAAAAGCGGCAAAGGCGACAGGCCGATCCTGCAGCTGTTGGAGGCACGGGCGGAAGTGGATGCACTCACCGGCAAGGGCGTGAGCGCCTTGCACCTGGCGCTACAAAAGAAGCACAAAGGCTGTGTGCAGCTGCTGCTGGACGCGAAGGCGGACCCCAACCTCCCCACTGCAGACGGCCATGCGCCGCTGGACTTGGCGACCCCTGCGCTGGCCAAGCTCCTCAAGGACGCCGGGGCGGAGGAGCGCAAGCCGGAGCCCAAGGCCAAAGCCAAAGGCAAGGCCAAAGCCAAGGCAAGTTTCACCTCAGCCGCGGCCAGCCTTAGGGGCCAGATAGATGTGTTAGGATCTTATGGCGACTTGTGACCCAGATTGCCTTGAAGAGGCGGGTAGCATGCTGCCTTCGCACACGTTCAATTGTATCGCATACAGTGCCCAGTCATGGTGTCATTGTTGCAAGCATCGTTCCACCATTGCCGTTCTTGGTGTCTCAATGACGCGCGTTTTGGGCACTGCCTGTGCACCAGCTTGAGCCCAAGCAGTTGGAGCAGTGAAGTGTTGCTCGTGAAAATGACGCAATTTGCTCCACTAAGCAGTGGCAGTCCCACGGCTCATGCGGCTGGAACTGCACGCGTTCGCGCACGTGGCAGCAGTTTGGGCTCCAGACAGCTTGAGTCTGGCAATGGCCCCGCGCCGCGCTCGGCTTGCCAACGGTGCCAACGCTGGTCTCTCGAGCGCGCTTGGGCATTGGACGCTTTTGAGCCCGAGTCGAGGCCGGACCAGGGGCTCCGGCGCGGTGTGTTGGTGCGGATCCGCGGCCTCAAGAGCAAGCCGCAGCTCAACGGCGGGCGCCAGCCCCAGTATCTCCAAATGGGTGGGTCAAAATTAAGTCACCAGGGGACCGCAGGTTTTGGTCCTTGTTGCCATTTACCGGGTACCTATTCTTGACCCACACCTATATCTCCCAAGCGAATAGTTTTTCAGGCTCGGCCGCTGCGACCGCCTAGATGAACAGAGCGGGCCAGACGCCTTCCATGCAGCGAATTCCTTTTGCTGAACCACTACGCTTGCGCTGCCAAGGAGGTGGTCGGTGATCTTAGGCGATGGATCGACAAAGGCGCCGTCATTTGTAAGTGCCATGTGCAGCACATGACAGCTTGAACAGGCACAACCAACGACAACACAAGGGGTTGAGGGGTTGCCTTGGAGGTGCTGATGAAAGCAGAGAATTTGTTCTCTTTCGATGAGTACATCAAGGTGCGCCTGCTGCAATCCAGTTGTAATTTGGTATGCTCCTGTTTGGATGTGCGGCAGGTGGCGCATGAGGGCAGAGTGCCGACTGACATCGGACCGCCTCACCTGCAAAGCAAGCAGGAAGCTGCAGCGCCTGCATGAGGACCTTTCATGAACGACTTTCTTACCAACCCCAAGTATGATGCCGGGAACTGAAGGCCAAAGGCCTAAAGGCCAGGTGTGGGGCCTTTTGTTGATTGAGGCGCCGGGCGGTCGGGGTCTCAGAGCCTCGCGAGGCCCAGAAGAAGGTCAGGCCGCCCGACTAGTTGCCTAGGTGCGGAGCGCCGGGTGCTGACGCCACAAGAATCCTACGACAAGGCGCGCGGAAGCACGCCAAAAGCCAAAAGCAAATGCACGAAGCATCACGAAGCACGTGCGGTGCAGGCGCAGCGTGAGGGCCGCCGGGCCAGCCCGCGGTTGAGCCCTGCAGCCCAGAGGTTCAGCCTGGCACGCGATGGCCATGTTGGCAATGGCCATGTGCCATGTTTGAGCTGGCAGACGTGGTGCATCACAGTCACCTTCATTCACTCTGTGCGACAGAACTGGTTGATGCTGCTCAAAGGACTTGGTGTTCATTTGCATGCATCCTTGCTTTCAAGTCTGTTAGTGGCAACATATCGTTGCCCACCGTCTGTTTCTTTGGAAGCGGTTTTGCTTGATTCCATTTTGAAGCTCTTTCTTCTTTTATGCAAGCTAGCCATGGTGGATTGAAATGTGATGGGTGAAAAGTAGACTGCTTTGGCATTGCGGGGTGGCTTCTGGTTTGGAACTCCAAGACGCTCAGTTGGCACACATAACACATAAATGCTTATGCCTGATGTAGCCTAGTCTGCTGGCTGCATGGTGCGTGGCTCCAGTGCCCGAGGGTGATACTCTCCGCAATGTGCTGTGTGAGCAAAAAGACGAGGTCAAGAGGAGGAGAAGTCTGGAAAGTATTCGTCCTTCGTCGTCAAGAAGGCCCCCGCGCCGTTTCACCGTCCGACCTTTTGCTTTGTGGCTGGCCGTGCTGTTTGCATTTGTTTGCAGGTGGATGTGCAAGCAGGTTCCTTGGAGCTGGCCATTATCGCGCCCTCCGAGGCAAGCGCCGGACTTGGGGCTGTGGGGCTCGTGGAGAAAGCTAGGCGAAGCGCCGGCCGCTGCCCACCATCCTGGCGATCTCCCGGGGCGAGCAACGCCGCCGCCTCGCCGCCTCGCCGCCTCGCCGCCTCGCCGCCTCGCCGCCTCGCCGCTTCGCCGCCGCACGTCTCCCCCAAATTCCGTGTCCGAGCGAGGTCATGTGGCCAAGCTCTTCCGCGCCCTGAGGGCAGAGGAGCGCGGCTGGCAGCTGCCCGAACCCAAGTGCGAGACAGGTCAAGAACCTCAGCACGTTCCGTGTCCGAATTATGTGAATGTGTGGGGGTTGCTTGGGGGTAGCTGTAAGCAGTCGTTTCGCTTGGGACCTTAGCGCACTGTATGGGCAGTCCACAGCCACGCGGCACATTTGAGGCTGGTTCCAATGCGCTCGGGCGCCGCGACAGACTTTATCGAGCCGCCGGTGGCTTAGCAGCCTCACACGCGCCTGCGGTGCCTTTCCTCGCTTTCTGCCGGCCAGGGCCGGTCAGACCATGCTGGAACAGCTTCTCCAGGTCCGTACATGGCGCTGGATGGGCAAAGACGGCGCAATGCCAACGCCGCAGGCTTTGCTGGATGACCGCGATGGGGAGATTGTGCCCTTCCCTGTCCTGAGCGGCAACCTTAGCAGAATCCTGATTGACACTCACCGTGCGCGCACGGAGGCAACGTGTTCCACATGCTTGGCATGAGCCACGGCTGGAGCCTGACATGTCCTCTGAGCAGCTGCTTTTGGATTTGCGTAGGCTCTGCCGCTCTGCTGTCCTTGGCCTGCAAAGCGCCCGACCGCACAGCGCGCAGCCCCAGATTCGGCATCAGGTCGCGGGGTTGCTTGAAGGCTTGGTATGGCTTGGTTGCTGACAGGGCTCGCTGAACTTAGTGACCGGCTTCCTCCCCCAATTCTGTGAAGTGCAGGCACACATGGCATATTTAATATTTGGCAACCCCGTCTCGCACAGGCGCTTCGCAATATGAAGGACATCCGTTTTTTCGTGGGAGACCAGGATGAGCTTGGCAGGGTCCCGAGGAAACTTGGCGAGCCTCACACTGAGACAGATGCCAGAAACGCGAAAACGAGGCCACCGGGAGTATCTGAGAGGGATCAAGGAATCTCTGAAGGTGGGCCACGGCCGCCATCCAAACAACTCGGAGAGTGTTCTGCCAGGAAGCGGGGGGCAATGCGCATTTGCACATCGCCCCGCACTTGGAGGGAAGGCTCATGATTGGAACTGAGGGAGTGGGCTAACGCCATGGCGTGGCGGATTGCTCTCTTTGTTTCTTGAGTTTTGGATAGAAGGGCCAGTTTCTAAAGACCGCAATATTGTTTTCTCAAAAAAATCATTGACTGCCCTCCCACTAAGCCCAAAAATGCAGGTTTGCAATGCCTTGAACCACAGGTCAAGGGTGCCAGCCACTACGACATCGGGGAGTTCATTGACAAAGAGGACATTGAGATCGTGGGCTGCGTGCTTCCATTGTGCTTTGCTGTTTCCGACTCTTGCTTTTTGGCAGATGCTGATGGCTCTCATGAATCTGGAGTTGGCAGGAGTTGTGGCAGCGGTTGGAGCTGGCTCGGTGAGCTCTTAAGATGAGCGCGACAGAAGGCTTGTTCGTTTTCAACTCGTGTGGAAAAAGCCGCTCATGCGCCGGCCTTGGGCATGCCACGGCCACGGGTGGCTTTTGACCACGATGGTCCACCATGGACGCCATGCTCATGTGTCATGCGTGTCGTGGGCCGGATCTGGAGGCTCGAGCGCCATGGCCAGTCCGGAGCGGAAGCGGCGGGCCCTGCGCCCCGACTTCGTGCGCCCCGCGGGGCCGACGAATCTGCCGTGGGCCTGGCGCCTGGCCGACAGCCTCAGCTCCCCGAAGGCCGAGACGGAGAGACACGCCAAGGCCAACGAGGCCAACGAGGAGGCGATGCATTGGGCGCCAGTCTTCAAAGGGCCCCGGGATTTGCCAGAGTCTCTCCTCTCGAAGAGCACCTTGCCCTTTGCCTGGCGCCTGCCCTTCTGACAATTTGAGCGCCGGGATTCCCTGGCAGAATTCGGAATTGAGTCTTGGAAAGCCCGGCTAATTCAGGTGAAATCCTGCGTGCCTTGCTGCCTGCTTGCGCGACCGTGGGACAAACTGGGGCCAAAGTTCGGGCTTCACAGAAAACAGCTTGGCTCGAGCTCCCCATGAGGAAAGCTTCCATCACAAGCAAGCCTTCGAAGCCTTGCGCATCATGACTTCCAGCCTCAGCCACTGATTCAGAAAACAACGGCTACATACGAGCCAGAACTGCAGAAGGGCGACGTCAGGGCTGCGGAGCTATGCACAGCACTTGCTTTGACTCACGTCCTCATGGCCAATAGGATTCAATGGGCTTCTTCAAGCTGCTGTGGGCGCTCGGGCAGGCAGCCACTGGGCGCGGGCATGACCTGCAGTGGCCGTAGCCCCAGCGCGGCTCTGCTCTGCTCGAGCTGCGAAGTCTCACAACAGGTGCGGCCCGGCCTGCGGAGATGAAGAGGATGGTGTCATGGAGCATCGCATGGCATCGGGCCGTCGAGACGCCAGGATCAACAGGTGGTGGGGCCAGAGGGCAGGCTGCTGGTGCGCTATCCGGCAAGGCCATGGGAAATGCTGAGGCTGGAAACGTTGAGTGCACATTTGTGAGCGCATGCTTCACATCCAGATACGCCATTGTGGCCGAGCTCCTCGCAGAGGGTGACCTGACCTGGCCGGGTTTTGCCAGGCGTGCTCAGCTGACCTGACCCGTACAGGGGTGAGCAGATGTCGCCATCTAGGATTTGGGCTGCCCTCCCTGACGATTGGGCCACACGTATTTTCACTCAGGCAAGGTCCAAATGGCTCACCTGGGATCGGATTGATGTCTCGAGAGGTCCCACTGGCAGCAACCGCTGAATGTGCAACACCTCAGGCTGGCACAGGGTGCAAGCCCCGCGGCAGTGACCCAGGCTTTCCTGGACATCAATTCCTGCGACTGGCGCATGATGCGCATGAGAACGCCAAAGCCTTGAGTCATGCCGAGTCAGCCGAGTCATGTGGACTTTTGTCAGGCAGTGCCTGGCAGCGGACCCGAATCCAGAGGTGCGGCTGAATCGAGGTGGCTCTGCTCTGCGCGAGGTGAGGCTGACTCGGAGCGCGAAGCCGTTGCGGCACAACTGATGCAAGCAGACCAGGCCGAGAAAATGACTCGCGCAGCTCCAGATGTCAGTCATGCGCAGGCGCTGCTGGAAGCCGCGCTTTGCGGCGGTTGGCCGGTCTTTGGACTGCTGGTGGCGCGGGCGCAGCGCGGGCCCAGCCCTGCGCCTCGTGTCAGGCGCTTCTCGGGGCAGACCGCGAGCCAGCGGAGCCAGCGGAGCCTCGTGAGCCGCAAGGCGGCCTGAGCCGCAGCCGCCAAGTTGCCATACCAGCTACTGGCTGCTACTAGCTGCTGCTAGCTTTTTTTAGCTGGTGTCACTTCTGAGGCCTCTTGGAGCTGCGCGCAGAGGTGCGAGACGTGCCGGAGCTGCACGAAATCATGCCGCTTGGAGGCAAGAAGCCAGAGCGAAGCATTGGGTTTTCTCAAGTGCAAACGGCGCTGAGCTCCGGCTGCATAGGTTATGGTTGACATATGGTTGATCTGAGGCAGCAGCTGAAGGCATGCAAAGCGCCCTATCGTGCCTGCCTGCGCCGCACTGGCCTCCAAGAGGAGGGTGCACCGCGGGCACCGCGGCCCGGGCTGGGAGCACCGAATGGCCAGGTGCAGAGGGCCCAGTCCATGGCGCTCTTGGGCCTGAACGCGTGCCCACAGAAGTCCATCATGGCCTGGCCGCCTGGCCGCACCCAAGCCACCAGAGCACTCGCTACTTAAAGCAACGTCATGGGATCCACGAAGTTTTTGACCAGTACTACTTGAAGATGGAGAATCGGGATGGTTTTGGAGGAGTTGCCCTGTCCTCTCGTTGATTTCAAGCAAGTGGTGGCACGCCCATGGAAGCCTGGAACATGCGGCCGAGGATGGACAAGCTGGACCCTGTGCCCCCTATCCCGCTTTGCGTCAGGACTGCTTCCTGAGTGGATAAATTGATAAGCCTTGCTACGTGACGCTCAGTACATGCAATCACTTTTCACTATTTGTTGCGCAGGACGGACTCGGACCTGGTCAGCGCCACTATCAAGCGCCAAGGCGCTAGGCGCAGCGCCAAGCATTCGACGGGTTGCGGTGCAAGGCAAGTGGCCGGAGTGTTACGAGCTCTTCGGCATCGTCGAGGCCGGCCCGCACTTAAGGCTTTGCTGCTTTGCTGCTTGCATGCCAGCTTGACGGCTCAGGCGACGGGTGCGCCCCAGTGCCTGGTGTTGGATGTCCCCTGGCGGTTGGAAGGGAGTTGGGGTCCATGGATGGCGTCAGCAAAGGTTGGCGCCAACCTTGGGAGCTGCACCATGGTCCTCGCGCGCAGCGGCTACCAGGAGCGGCCACTTTGCGGATCGAGCATGGCTCTTTGCGCGACTCTTTTCTCCTCTTCTCCTCTCTTTCTCCTCTTCTCCTCTCTTTCTCCTCTCTTTCTCCTCTCTTTCTCCTCTCTTTCTCCTCTCTTTCTCCTCTCTTCTTCTCCTTTTCCTGTTGTTTCCTTGTTTTTTTTTTGGGGGGGGGAGAGGTTCTCTGTAAGGGGAAACCGTTGTGCGCAGCGCATCCATGCGAGTGCTTCGCACCGAGCCGCGAGAAGCTCTCGCAGGCGCTGGCCTTCGAGCCGCTGCCCAGCTCCGCGGCCCTGCTGCGGGCCACCCTGCGCTTCAACGCCCGCGCCCCGAGCGAAGACTTGCGAAGAATATGAAGATATATGAATTATATGAAGGTTTATTGATTTGCTAGGTGACATATACAAGAATAGCAGGTGATAATGGAAACGTTGCGAGCAACAGAGATTAAGCAAAGAAACAAGGAGATGTAAGCTTACAGCGCCTTGAAGTGCAGCCAAACTTAGATTTGCCGTCAATGTTTGCAACCTGACATGTTTGGATATGGCCAGGGTGCCCAGTGTTTGATCCGATGATTGGGCACTTTGTGACACGACTTTGGTCGGCAAGATGGGCATCCGGGTTTCAAGTGCCGCCAGATGTGTGTGTGTGTGTGTGCGCGCATGGCCCACTGGAGGAGAATTTGAAATCTGCCAAAGGCAGGGTCAAAGTTTCCGGACGGGGCACCTCATGGTGGAATGGCCTATTAGCTGACAGGCAGAGAAATCTCCCTTACAGCGGTCGCGCAGTGGGCCTGAGCCTCATCGCCCCAAGAGCCTTCTTTCTCAGCCGAGAGATACGCCTGAAGGCACAGTTTGATGAGCTGCGACGGCACAGTTTGATGCATCCGTCCTGTTAGCACGCTTGCATGCTTGCACAGTGTGCATGGTAAGTTTGATGATGTTTTGATGCATGATTTAAAGGATGCCTGTGGTTCCAAACTACCAATGTGTCTGAGAGAGGGCTGCACATTCGTGGGTCCAAAGGCGAGCCGAGCCGTGCAAATGACCAAGGCTGTTGGAGAGCCGGGGGAGGCGTTGGTGGTTGAAGCCTACAACAACTCGGGGGTGCGCCATCCAGGTTAGAGGTCTAAGCGACTTGACAAGGAGCTTCTCAGCACCAGAACTCGCCTCCGCAGACGAGTTGGCTCAGTGCGGGCCATGCGCAGGGGCAATGCCAGGGCAATGCCAGAGCAAGTCAGACTATCTTGTTTCACAGCGACAGCTGCATAGAGTCCACCAGCGTTCAGAGCCATGGCGACCGCTCTGTCGGGCCCTGCCCTGCCAGAGCGCTCCCAGATCCCGTGCGACCGGGCCAGCGTGGCATTCGCCCGGAACCGTGCGGCCACTTCATCCTTCACACCGCCAGCGTCGTCCCTGGCGTCCGTGGCGTCCATGGCGTCCCTGGCATGCCTCACGTCCTTGGCATCGCTAGCGTCGAGAAGGCACGGACCCGGTCAATGTGGTTTGTCAGCCTCTGCTGCCCGCAGGAGAGCTTTGCGCCGCAGGCGGGCCATGCAACGCCAATGCCAAAAGAGTTGGGATTTGGGATCTTGAGCTTCTGCTGAAGCAACGGCCAGGCCCTTGGTTTGCGGAAGCCGGCAAGCAGGCTCCGGGTTTCTGAACTTATTGTGCCCGGATGTGCCCGGTGCTATGCCGGGGCAGGATTGACAAAGAAATTCAGACGGAGCCGCACGCAAAGCCTGAAAGTGGTGCTGATAGGAGCGCGGCAAATGTCCACACGATGACAATGCAATCCATTTGTTTGTTTTGAGGATTTGCCGTGTGCGTGGCCGCGTACAAGATGTTCATGCTGAGATCGTCCAGTGGCTTCGAGACCTTTACAGAGCGCGTCCATGGCTACCGCGGGGTCTGCGGCTCGCTGGCTGCGGACCTCGGCTTCTCGGCCGTGGCGTTCGTGGCCTTCGCCGTTTGCGCTGGCACGGAGACCGCCATCACCACGCTATGGCCCTGGAAGGTGCGGGAGTACGCGCAGCGTGAGATGGAGAAGGCGCGTGAGCCGTGAAAGCGCAAGGCAGCTAAGTCCATCCTAGAGATGATCAGCGAGCCAGGGAGGGTTGGCGCAAGCCGTTCAATGGCAGCCGTTCAATGGCATTGCATGGCCTGCACAGTGCCAATGTGGCAAGCGCCAGGCAGAGCAGAAAGTGAGGGAGATGCGCGAGGGGGGCGGCAAGCGTGTGACTGCCAAGGCAGGCGCCCTGTTGGGAAGCGCCGTCCGCAGCGCTTGCAAGTCGACAGGTCGAGCTGGGCAAATGGACTGCGCTCAGAGAAGACATCCAGCGCTTCATGCAGACGATTCTCATCGGCGCAACCGTTGCAGGCGCATTTGCCATGCCACGTTCGCGTGCCGAGCCGTGCCGTGCCGCAGGTGTGGTGAGTACCGCCTTCATCACGGAGATTTGCGGGCAGCTCTTCGGGCCGCGAGGCTTGGGCATCGCCCGGACCCCGGAGCTCGGCAGCGCACCTCGCTGGTCGTATCCTGTCTTGCCCTGAAAGCTTAAGGCCACTGTGTCAGTGACACTGGTGCAGCTCACGCCGAGACCTTGAAACCATGCCGCCCATGTCACCCATGTCACCCATGTTACCCATGTCACCCATGTCACCCATGTCGCGGCCGGAGGCTGGGCGAGATCTTGCCAAAAAGCATGGCAGTTTCCAACCCGTACACCTTTGCGCAAGCCACCCTGCCAGCCTTCTACAGGCCGAGCCAAGCTCTAGCCATTTTGGGGGGCATGGCAATCCGCAGGATTTCCGCGGTTGTCTACCCAGCGAGCAAGATGTTGAACGAGGCTGGGCAGTCAGGCAGCATGTGCAATCAGTGTAGCATAGCCTTCTTGAAAGCTTCGGTCGGTCAGGCAGTGTCGGTGCTGCTGAAAATGGTTGGCCTGCCAGTCGACACTAAGAAGACCCCCTTCGTGTCTGAAGAGGCACGGGCGAGCCGGCGAGTGCGCCTTCCGTCCGAGCCCACTGTCCGAACACCAGGAGTTGGACCTGGTCTTTCGATCAGCCATGCAGAGCGGCGTCGTGGACGCAGAGGAGGGCGAGATGATCCGCAGCGTGCGGAACCTGGACAGCAAGCGGATCAAGGCCGATTTCACCGCCCCATGGATCTTCGCACGTTTCCAATTGCTTCCATTCTTTTTCTCCTAGCAACTGAAGCATTCTCGGACCCAACAGCTCCGCTTGAGTTGCCCAAGCCAATACCTCCAGATTAGAGTCATGAGAGCCCGAGCATTGCCATGAAGCTGAGAGGAGATCATGACGCCTTTGGTGGACATGATTTGCATCGAGTCTGAGGAGCCCATTTCGAAGCTTCATCACTTGATCAAGTCCACCCAGCCCCCATTCTGCAGATAGCGAAAAAGACAGCGGTCCACGGCCTGTTGCCTGTTGCTTCGAGGTTTAGCCGCATACCCGTCTATGAGATGCGATTTGACAACATCATAGGTGGAGCTCTCAGTGCTGCACAGTTCGAGATGGGCCAATCTTCATGGAAGCGACCTGGTGTATCCTGTGAGGTGTGGTCAGCATGAAGACCCTGCTGAAGAATGCAAACTGCTTGGAAGAGGTTGTCAGCAGCAACGCTCGCAAAGTTCATGAGATCTATGACATCCCCATCTTTGTTCCAGTGGCTTGCCTTGGGTTCCATCATGTTCCATCAAAGTGGTCGGCTGGAAAGCTTCGAATCGAACGCGCTATTGGTGCTCACCAAGGAGACCATGTCCTTGATCTCCGCCCTGCGTTTGTTGAAAGAGCGGACGCTGGCTGTGTGCGTGGCGGCTCGGCTGGGCATGCTCACACAGACTGCCAGGCCAGAAGCCTAAAAACGCCATGCCGAGGACGAATATGGAGGGACAACTGGGCTGATCACTTTGGAAGATGTGCTTGAAGAGCGCCTTGTCTATGCGTTCCATTCAATTCCTTCCCGTGCCGCGCACCCTAAGCCCCGAGCCCAGGATTGTAGGCGAGATTTACGACCCCGACGAGGAGAAGGACCAAGTGGAGAGGCAGCAGAACCGGGCCAAGATCCAGGAGCAACTCGGCAGCTCCGAAGCCTTTTGCCTCCCCTCCTCCCCCAAAAATATATAACCGTGACAACATTCGGCAAGCACAAACCCTGGCCAAAGCATCTCGCTACTTTTGCGGCCCTTGTCAACTTGTTTTCCCATGTGCCTCAAGTCAGTGGCGCACTTTCGCGCTGCGTGTTAGGAAAGCACCTGGCCACTACTCCATGACCGGCTTGGCGGAGAAGGACGAGGTGGAGGAGGTGCTGGGCATCAAGATGCCCGAGGGGGACTACAACTCCATCGGGGGCTTCATGTGTATGACCATCGACCGCATCCCTCTTGTGGGTGAAGCCGCCACGGTGGAGACTGCATCTGACAAAATCCGATTCGAGGTGTCCAAGGTGGACGAACGCAGGGTGATGCAAGTAGAAGCCTTCCTGAGTGGCAAGGGCAAAGTGGAGCAAGAGGAGGCGCAAGACGACGAGGCCGGGGTGGGCGAAGCTTCCAAACATGTTGAACATATTTGCCGCCCAGGAGAAAGAAAAGAGCCAAGTGATCTATGTAGAGTTGGACCTGCTGGACGGCCAGAACGAGAGTGAGACTGGATTGGAGCAGCCAGTTCTGGATGTGAACATTGTGGTGGACGGGGATGTAAAGGCCACGGCCGAGGGTGCTGTGGTGACCCACTCAGTGCCTGACGCTTTTGAGCCGCCACAGCCGCCCGAGACCTCAGCCGGGTCTGCCAAGCTGAAGCAAGTTTTCCCCAACAACCCAGCGGCAAAAGCTGATGCAAAGAAGGCCGAGCAGCCAGCGGCCAAAGAAGAAGCTAAGGTCACAGCTGATGCAAAGAAGGCCGAGCAGCCAGCGGCCAAAGAAGAAGCTAAGGTCACAGCTGATGCAAAGAAGGCCGAGCAGCCAGCGGCCAAAGAAGAAGCTAAGGTCACAGCTGATGCAAAGAAGGCCGAGCAGCCAGCGGCCAAAGAAGAAGCTAAGGTCACAGCTGATGCAAAGAAGGCCGAGCAGCCAGCGGCCAAAGAAGAAGCTAAGGTCACAGCTGATGCAAAGAAGGCCGAGCAGCCAGCGGCCAAAGAAGAAGCTAAGGTCACAGCTGATGCAAAGAAGGCCGAGCAGCCAGCGGCCAAAGAAGAAGCTAAGGTCACAGCTGATGCAAAGAAGGCCGAGCAGCCAGCGGCCAAAGAAGAAGCTAAGGTCACAGCTGATGCAAAGAAGGCCGAGCAGCCAGTGGCCAAGTCAGAAAAAGCTAAGGTCACAGCTGATGCAAAGAAGGCCGAGCAGCCAGCGGCCAAAGAAGAAGCTAAGGTCACAGCTGATGCAAAGAAGGCCGAGTCACAGCTGATGCAAAGAAGGCCGAGCAGCCAGCGGCCAAAGCTGATGCAAAGAAGGCCGAGCAGCCAGCGGCCAAAGAAGAAGCTAAGGTCACAGCTGATGCAAAGAAGGCCGAGCAGCCAGCGGCCAAAGAAGAGCTAAGGTCACAGCTGATGCAAAGAAGGCCGAGCAGCCAGCGGCCAAAGAAGAAGCTGTCACAGCTGATGCAAAGAAGGCCGAGCAGCCAGCGGCCAAAGAAGAAGCTAAGGGCGCGCCTGATGCAAAGAAGGCCGAGCAGCCAGCGGCCCAAGAAGAAGCTAAGGTCACAGCTGATGCAAAGAAGGCCGAGCAGCCAGCGTCCAAAGAAGACGCTAAGGGCACAGCTGATGCAAAGAAGGCCGAGCAGCCAGCGGCAAAAGCTGATGCAAAGAAGGCCGAGCAGCCAGCGGCCAAAGAAGAAGCTAAGGGCGCGCCTGATGCAAAGAAGGCCGAGCAGCCAGCGGCCCAAGAAGAAGCTAAGGTCACAGCTGATGCAAAGAAGGCCGAGCAGCCAGCGTCCAAAGAAGACGCTAAGGGCACAGCTGATGCAAAGAAGGCCGAGCAGCCAGCGGCAAAAGCTGATGCAAAGAAGGCCGAGCAGCCAGCGGCCAAAGAAGAAGCTAAGGGCGCGCCTGATGCAAAGAAGGCCGAGCAGCCAGTGGCCAAGTCAGAAAAAGCCAAGGTCGCGCCTGATGCGAAGAAGGCCGAGCAGCCAGCAGCAAAAGCTGATGCAAAGAAGGCCGAGCAGCCATCGGCCAAAAAAGAAGCTAAGGGCGCGCCTGATGCAAAGAAGGCCGAGCAGCCAGCGGCCCAAGAAGAAGCTAAGGGCGCGCCTGATGCAAAGAAGGCCGAGCAGCCAGCGGCCAAAGAAGAAGCTAAGGGCGCGCCTGATGCGAAGAAGGCCGAGCAGCCAGCAGCAAAGGAAGAGGAGAAAGGCGGGGATGCCACAGAAGCCGAGAAGTAAGCTACAACTTAGGGAGCAGAAGGCATGGTGAAGCTTCGGCCTGACCGGTGCCTCTGCCAAAACAGGCCGAGCTTCAGCGTGGCAGAGCCAACGCTTCTCTGCCACAAGCGCTCGCGAATCATTTGAAAGCGGAAAATCGCATTATGCAACTACGAACTCTTTCTAGAGGTCAGTCGGCGAGGCGGTGAGGCGGTGGGGCGGTCAGGCGGTCAGGCGGTCAGGCGGTCAGGCGGTCAGGCGGTCAGGCGGTCAGGCGGTCAGGCGGTCAGGGGCTGAAGGATTGTTAAGGGAACACGGCAGGGCAGCTATGTCCTGAGCCGGGAAGACCTGGATGGCTGCAACCGCAGCTCGCACAGCTGCGATGAGGCTATGCACAGCGCACGGTGCACGGCGCAGATGGCATCCTACGGCGCAGGGGCACTCCGTCCACGTGGTATCGTTGGACCAGGCACGAGCATTTCAAGCGCAGAGCCCACGCAGTCCGGCGCGTTTCAGGTCTTGCAGAGCTACGGGGCTTCCAAGGTCAGGGTCATATCTGTTTCCCCCAAGAAAACATTTTCCGGCGTCAAGCATCGGCCTCAGTTCGGCGTTTGTGGCTGAGGTGTGCCTTCTGAAGATCGACACCGAGGGCGCGGAGCTGCGCGTGCTGCGAAGCGCACAGGCAGATGAAGATCTCTGGGTTTTGGGGGCGTTGGCCGGGCTGAAGGCCTGGCTCAGCCGGCGCGCCATCCAAGTCATCTACTTCGAGTGGAGGCGTCTTCGAAGATTTGTGCTGTCAGCTGGCCGGGTGCTGATTGAGGCCGCTCAAAGACCTCGCCAAAGGTGAGGAGCGCGCATCTGGATTTCTTGTTCGGGAGGAACGCCAGATTGCGAGGACCCTTTCCAAATCTTGGAGTTCCTGGATGCGCTGGGATACGGGACCCGGCTGTCTCGATGCTCACTGAATGTTAGCGTTTGCCGCCAGGATCTTTGCTTCGGCAGCCTGGTTTAAGGAAGATGAGGCTCGAGCTATTTGGGGCAGCTGTGTTGACTTGGGGCTCCCTGAGGTGCAATTGCCTTCCGTCCAAGAGTGGACTGCGGTGCACTCCATCGTTAATTCATTTGTTGGATTTGTTGCGATGCCTGAGCTAAGGTGCCGCGGGCGCTTTGGAAGGACATGCTGCACTGGAAGGCTGGACAATGGGGGCGACGCTCCACGGCCGGGTCGGTGAGCGCTCTGTGCAGGGCAACTTGGTCGCATCGCCCAAGTGAGCCCCGAAGCTGGGCAAGCGGGCCAAGTTGGCCAAGTGCTTCAAGTGCTGGGAGCTTTGCGGCAAAAGCACTGCTAGGTTTGGCCATGTTGGATTCCTTGAGAATCGTGTTAGGACCGGAGGCATGATGGCAGGCAGTTTGCTTCAGTCTGCAGGGGCGCCCCAAGTGAATGTGGCATGGTAGGGCTGGGGTGCAAGCCACGCAAGAATCAGGTAGCCAAAGCAATACCAGGCATGCAGCTGTTCGTGATGTGACAATTCTCCTGACGACAGCCCGTTCAGCTGGCATGCTGAAAGAAAGACATGTTCCAACTGCACGGCATATGACTCATAGGCATATGACGGCATGCATGTTACAACACACAGTGAACAGCCGGTGACCATGGAGATGGAGTTGCCGGAGCGCCGGGTCCTCAGCGTAGCTGTCACAAGGGCGCGGCTGACTGTGGGGTTCTCCGGAGGCCCACAGACTCAGCGCGCGTCTCGGATGCCTTGGGGTTCTGTGGATTTACCAGGGAATCATCATTCCATGGTTTCTTAGGCGTTGCCCAAGAGGATTTCGTCCATCCCCGGTTGCTTGTCTTCGGATGCGCAGGGCGCGGGTGCCAACGCTGCTCCCGGCCGCGGCCTTGAGCTGAAGACTGAGACTGGGAAGTTCTTGAGCGCAGGATCCGCCAAGCCACCGGGTCTACGAGGCATGAAGATTATTGAAGACGCAAGAAATCGCATGCCGAGTCAGAAGGCGAGAAGGCGAGAAGGCGTGGGCGAGGAAGACTTTGGCCAGGTTTGGCAAGACCTGGGCGGACGGAACCGCTTCTTCTGTGGTGGCAGGCCAGGCATAGGCCATGGCTGGGCCATTGCTGGGCATCACCTTTGGCTCGTCAGGGACATCTTGCAGCGTGTCGCTTGATCTCTTCCGCCCTGACGTTGAGGTGCATTGCTGGTCCGGACATGGACTATCACTTCCAGCTTTGCACCTTCTGTAGCTTGCTTGTGCTCAAGCCTCAGCTCGGGACATGGATATCCGGTCATATCCAGGGATCAGATCTGGCAATCCAGGCCCTCGCTTTTCTACTTCTCCGTGTGCGCGCGTGGGGCCCATTCGAATGGCCCATTCGAGCGTTCCGGGGCTTCAACGGCACGGGCGCGGAAGCGTGGAGAGATTCCACTTTTTACCTGCTGAGGCGATACCTTTGGGATGCGGCATCCCCAGCCGCCCCAGCCGCCCCAGCCTTTGGATCTGAAGAGCTTTCCAAGGTCAGCCCCTGGATTCCAGTGCTCACGGCCATCATGCTGATGTCAACTGTGGCTCTTTGGTTCCTGACCGCTTGCACGGACCCAGGCGCTTGCAGCACTCAGACGCTTGCGCTTGCGGCATTTGGCATTGGGGGGGGGGGGCTGTGAACGTTGGTGAGGCGGGCCTTCGTTTGAGACTCGCTTAGGAGTCGTCCAAATCAGTGAAGGGCCTCGGGCACCCGCGCAGTCCGTTCCGTCGCTATCAGTTGGCCCGAGTCCGCGTTTTCCAAATGGGATGTTCGCAGCAGCTCTGGCCGCAGCGCATCTGACAAACGCATGCGTGCAGTTGCCTCAGTTCTGTGCAAGGCCCACAACACGGAGAATGCTTGGTGGACTCTCGGGCAGACATCGTTCTCAAGCGCGGCACTTTGGATTTTGAGGGGCGTCCCATCGCTTGAAGAAGTTGCAGTATCCAGGTGAAGCCAGCACGCCCACCACGGTGAATCCGAGCACCGCAGCATCGGCGACACCATCCTGCTCCGAACTGCCAGCCAGGCCGCTTGAGCATTGCTACGAATGTTACAGGCTGCTCTGCTGCGCATGCTTTGCAAGCGCGCAGGCGGACGCCTTTATCCTCTAAAGCTAGGCCATTCACAAGCTCATCTTCTAGGCACGTAGGAGGCAGAAATGTGCCACACCATTTGGTTGCTTTGGAGGTACGTTTCCTTGCCCGGAAATGAGCTGGCCACTGGGGCATTTCCGTACAACCCAGAGTTTCCTGGCAGAGTTTTGCCGCCGCTTTCGTGAGAGCACAGCTTTGGTTTGAGTCGGTCCCGAGTGTTTGGATGTGAGGCTTCAAGACTTTGCCCAGCGCCGAGCCGGGCCAGGGGATATGACATGTGGATGCATGTGGAATGTGGCAGCCGGACGCTAATCCGCTTAGGTGTACTTGAACATGGGGCAGGCACCTGGCAAAGGAGAGCTTGGGGCTGGCTGCACGGGTGACTTCTGGCGCGAGAGACTGACAGGAGCAGGTAGCTGTGAGCGTGCAACAGGAAGTCAGGCGGGCAACTGTGAGCGTGCACAGATGCAGTGTGCCAAACATTGAGCAGGAAGTATCGCAGGAGTTTGTGGCGCATGGCTCTCAGACGGGTTGAGGCGGACTCGTGCAATGAGATGCCGAGCCAAGTTGTTTGAGGGCTCGGGCCGCACTCCGCACTCCGTCTCCAGAGCTTCGCTATGGGACATTCGAGAGGCGCAGCGTCAAGCAATGGAGATGCAAAGTGTGAGTGTGTGTGTGGGTGTGAGAGAGATGTGAGCTGTCATGCGCGTGTGCGCGTGTGCGTGTCTGTGTGTATGTGTGTATGTGTGTATGTGTGTGTGCGGAGTTCCTGATCTACCCAGGAGCCACCGTTGATTTGTGCAGGGGCGCGCAGCATACTGCACGCAACGAAGCTATTGCCAAGGGTGGGAAGGGCGTCCAGACGTGGACACCTGTACCTGCAAGATGTGCACCTGGATGACGTGGTCATAGCCGTTGGCATCGTCAACAGTTGCGATGTTTCCGAAAGTCCTTTTGCATTTGGTCCCCTCCCCAAGCCGCTGTAGCCAGAGGGAAGCCTCCGCTCGGCCGCCTCACTCGGACGATTTACTCCGCGGGAGAAATTTACGTGTGTTACACCCTACTCGCGGGACCCTCGGGCTTTCCCATTGTGCGACCCCGGGACGCCTTTGGCGTTTTCAGTGAACGCAGGTGCTTGCAGGCTCGTTATTCAAAACTTTGTGGATGATGCGTTCACCTCAGATTATAAAGTGAACCACAAAAAAGAGACTCGAGCTTCTTGCTCGTCTACATCCTCTGCGGACATGCCGACTTGCACGTGTGACGCGCGTGATGAAGTTGGTGTTGTGATTGGTTGAGTTGGCATGATTGAATTTTCTCTTGATTTGCTTGACTTGTTGTGCTTGGTCTAAGTTTGCATTTGACCGGGTGCTCTGCAACGTCTGTGATTAGTCTTTGAAAGTGGTACTCGTCATGCCCCGGCGTGATGGCCGTGAACGATCTCGATCCCGTCATCGCTCTGCTCGTCTCCGCCGAGCCGGTCGGCTCGGGATCCACCACGTGATCTCAGATATGATCTTGGCATAATGGGTTACGTGAACGATCCCGCATGGCCGTTCCACAGCTCCATCAACATGATGCCTCCTCCTCCGCCACCTCAGTTTGGAGGTAGTTCCCCAGAGTAGCGCTTCTGCACGAGCTCTGAATCCTTCCCATGTCACGAACCTCCATGGTTGTCGTTGGGAAACACTTTACATTTTGGCTTATTGTGGTTTAGTGGGAAATTCCCACTTAACTGCTAAAATATAAATTTTTGCTTCCCTTCCAACGTCAACCAAAAGCCTCCGTCAAAGCCAGTTACTAAGTCCTTTGTGGATGACCTGAATTCAGTTGCCTGACGTTCTTCAGTTGCAAGTCCGCAGTGCCAATTTCCCTCGTATCAGGCGTTGACGCCGCTTGTTCTGACGGAGTCAAACTACGCACTGCCTGCTTGTCTCGGAACACAGACTGACCTTGTGGCACAGGAGTGCCTGGAGGTGCAGGAGCATTGGGCGCAAACAGCGCCAAGGTCGGGGAAGCAAGCAACGAACTCCAGCGCACGAACATTTGGCCAGGAAGGTCCTCACCCTTTTTGGCGGAGATCCATGCCAACACCAACCCTGCCGGAGACACCGCTATCTCATTTCCACAAACTGCGACGCAATCATCAGTTGCTTCATGCTGAACTTGCCACCCGCGTCAGAAAAAACGTCTAGCTTGATTCCAGCGCATGCTTCCCTCATAATTGGGGGCCCCTGCGTGCATGAGCAAACCACTAAGGTCACTACCTTTTCTGGTCCACACGGAGAACCCGCCATGCTAATAATACTCTTCCTTGATTCCTTAACTGTCAGCGCCGCTGCCAAGGATGGACGATCGTACAACACTACTCCCCCATCCTCATCGCAGTTGTCTTCGTCGCCTTCGATCATTGCCTCGCTCAAAGGCCCGCAGCCACGTCGCCGCATCATCACGGACCCGGCTCAAGCATCTTCTTCTCAAGAAGTCGTAGAGTTCTACTTGTAGCAGTCTGATCTCTGCGTCTGTTCCAGAAACAAGCCCCAACGGCATCTGGACCAGCAGCCGCTCCCAACTGGTGCCAGCAACATGTCTCGGGACAGAGCCGCAAGCGCATGAAGGTCAAGGCGGCTCGCTCGCTTGAAGATTCCAGGGGAATCGCTGATTCGCTGACAGCCAGTCAATGGGATGTGGAACCGGCATATGTCACCAAATTGGGGGCCAAAGCGGGCAAGCGCAAGACCTTGCCTTGCAACTTGAGATGCTAGATCACGGTTATGAAAAGATCTCAGCTGCGTTGTTTGATTGCCCTGCTTCTGATTGCATTGTTGTTGCATTGCTTGTTTGTGCCGTTGCGTAGTTCCTACAGCTCTACACCACGTGGTATGAATGTCGTCATTGCGGCTTGTGTGAGGAAGCTGTTTCCGCAACAATGTGCCTTCATTACGACTTAACATTTGCGTTCCCTAGTTCACTGCTGCCTCAATCTGAACCTCATGAAATTTCATGTGTGACACATTTGGCGCATGTTGAGCTTGTATCTTTGGGTTGACGTTGGTGCGGGCTTTACTTCCAGTATCCGACTCTGGACCTTTTCCGGGTTCCCACAATTGCAATCCAACCGCGCATTGACATCAACACTACAAGGCCAAGCTGTGTGGTTTGTCTTCTTGAGCGACTGGTTCTCCAGGACTGTCCTTACATACTCGAGTTCTTCGAGACGGCGCATTTCTTGAATGCGGCCTCAGGTACCTGAACTGTGTGTCTACAACCGATTGACTTTCAGCAACTTTGTGTCTACATTCGGCTCTCACCAGCTCATGTTCTGTTCTACGTTGGTGCCACTGAAAGGGATGTGTTCAGCAGGAAACATTCATGCTGGCGCAAATGCCAGTTCTTGACTTCTTCACTAGCAAGCTTACTACGAACCCGCTTGTCATTACTAGCTGGGTGCTTTGTGCCATTCCTTCTCAAGTACATCAGCCAGATTGTCTCATTTGGTCATTGGAAAGCAATTAGCTCGACATGCTCAAGCCCCAGCTCAACACACTGTGGATCCATCTGCCTCTTTTCGCTTCGCAAGAGGCTGACCGGGACGTTCAAATGCACATAGGGCATTTGAACTACTTTACCGTCTCAGGTCCAACAGTGGCGCGTCTTTTGAGACCATGCGAGAACTGCTTTCAGCGGCATTTCCTTCTGTTCAGCTTTGCTACCTACTCCGCTTGACAGCATTTATGACTGAGCCCTTCAAGACCAAAGTTCACCACCTTCTACATGATGAGATGGTAGATGATAGGTGCCAGCGTTTGGCGAAGAGCCGTAAATTTCGTCTGAAGATAGGTCAACGTCAATGTGGAAAGCCTGCATCTGGGGCCGACGGCATTGCCAGCGTCTCTAAGACAATAAGCGATCTTCCAGCGCAAAGCGCGTGATATCAATGATGCGACGAAAGGATCGAAATGTGATGGGCAAGGAACCTCTGATGTAACCAGGTCCCCAAGATCTCCTTCCAGTGCTTGATGAAGTGGAGGTAGAAGAACATTCCCTGAAGTCGGAGGACGTAGTAAGGACCGTCGACGAGGGCTTGCTGATTCGTGTCGGGTTGCTCCTTTCCAAACATGACGCACAACTGCCTCATTCACAGTCTTGGACAGGTCCTTCGATGACAACTACTGCCGCTCCCTTACGATCCTGGGTGACTACGCCAGCACTACTTTCCGTCCCGTGTGTGCATCATTTGTCCTACCAGTTTCTCTACTCTCCTCTACCTGACCCTCTGCGCTGGACGGGTACCGGCGCTATATGCCGCCACGTTCCGAGCCAACGTCTTCCAATCTCCATGCGCATCCTCAAGAAGTACTCTTGGGAGAAGGCTCGTCCCATTATGTCTTTCTTTGTGACATGGGCGGCGCCCCTCCTCACCGTTCTTGGAGCATTGATATTCGAGCTCACCAAGGCCGCCTTCCCAACGTACTAGGGCAACTACCAGTTCATGATCTTGTTCAGCAATTATGGCACGTTTTACACCATACTGGTCCTATAGACGTTCCCTCCGCTATGTAACTTTGTAGCGGTGGAAGCTCCGATCAACGCTGGCCATCGTGAAGATGCCTCGATTAACTTGCGTCTTGATTCGCAGTTAGGGCTTGGTCCATGTTCTGCACTTCAGGTTGTGATGATTTTTTGCCGACTTGGTGGTTTCAGTGCGGAGCCGTTGGCGCGAGTGTGCATCGATTTGTTCCATGTACTTGTTCATGGGTGTTTCACGTATCGTTGCCTTTGGGACGCCACGCTGGCTCAAGTACATTTGTGCACCTTCACTCATACTTCGTTTTTGCTTCAGCTGTTTTCATGGCCTTTTTCCCCACACAAGATGAATGATGCGGATATGGGATGGAAGTTGTGCACAAATGGACAATCGTACGTTGAACCCTCCGATTGACATCATTGCTGCTGCCCAGGTTGCGCTTTGACCTTGAACGAACGTTACGTGTTTGAGTGTGACATGTCCATGCGTCCTTCACTGCAGAGTGAGTTGACAGTCAAGAAGTCATTTTTGACAACATGGTCGCCCTGAGTGGGCGTGCAGATGCGCGCAGCTTGTTGGAAGAGTGGACGACGAGCCTCTCCTGCCTCATCCAGAAAGTTCGTCAACTGCAGCAATAGGTTCACTGCCTGGATATCGCGTCTGGGTTTGCGTTTGTGTGTCTATGTCTGCGCGTGTGTCTCTGTTTGTGTGTGTGTCTGCGTCTGTGTCCGTGTCTGTCCGTTTGTGTTAATGCCGGCTGGTGCGCAGTGGGGATATGTGCGGCCTGATCAACCGCAAGTGCCTGCCAGTTTTGAATCTGGCTTTATGCTGAGCGAGAGAAAAAGGACTGCTAGCCTTCTTTTGAGGAGCCCCCCCGCAGGGCGTGAGTGTGCGCGCGGTGTGTTATGCGTGCGCATGATGCGCGGGTGTTGAGTGTTGTGAGAGCGTGTGTGCGTCTCGCGCCTGTGCGTCTAGCCGTAGCCGTTTGCTTCAGGCAAATCACAGAGCTGGACTTGCTGTTGAGCCCGTGGGACTCTCAGCATTGCATCAACCACAGCCTTTTTTGAAATCCGTGCGTCGCGCCCAGATTGCCTTCTGACGCGCGGCCGTACCAGAGCCAGTGTCAGACAGCGCCGGGTGCTCGCCATTGGTTTGCCTTGTATCATGTGCACATATATATATATATATTGCATATATGTTTTCACGTGTGTACGTATTTGCCTGAATGTTTTGGTCCCAGGATCTCAGCAGCAGCCCAGGCAGCGGGCCAGGCGGCCGAGGCGCAGGATGTTTGGACGCGCAAGCCCGACGCGCCGCAGGCCTCACAGGGCTTCGATCTTCACGTACCAGTCAAACGGACGTTCATTCATTACGCGCCTCGTCATGTGCGGCGCCAAGGTTGAACGAACTCACATGCACTGAGATAAGGACACCAAAGCTGAAGGCGACAAAACGCCTTGCAGAAGGCTCCCGGGTTGCACGCCTGGATTTTTCCTAAACCAACGGTCCGGGCACTGTGTGCGGCTGTTGCTGATTCAGGACACGTTCCGCTTCAGCACCTGCAAGGCTGTGTTCGCGACAGTGTGCGCGTGTGACACAGGACTGGGGGCTTCGGGTCAAGCCAGTCGGCCCTTTGGGTCACAGTGCCCCAAACTTTGGCAGGAGCATCGCGCTGGCAACTGCAAGCCATGCGCGTATTTCTTCGCTAAGACTGATGGCTGCAGATGGCACGAAGCTTGCACCTTTTGTCCGTGCCTTGGAGCCTTCACGTTTCTTCTTCCACATCACGGGATCGGTGTTTGGCTCGGGTCAAGGCCATCTCTGCCCACCTGGGGAGCTGAAGCGCCGCAAGAAGCAGAAGCGCATCCCTCGGTGGTGTTTTGTTTGGTTTCGCTTGACATGCGTATGCCACGGATGCCAGCATGTGCCGCGTGCGCCGTGGCCGCACCCGAGACGTGCTATGCTTAAAGCTTTGGACAAAGCCCAGGAAAGTTCCCTTGGCAGCATTGGACCGGGAGACTTGACATTGAGAGACCCATTGGGACGGAGAATGGGACATTTCTCTTGGCTTGCTTAGGTCCCGCTGGCTCTGTGTGATGTACGGACGTACAGCTCACTGCACCATTCATTGGGCCATTTGGGAGTTTCTGAAGCAGCTTTGAAGGCACAAGCTGCAATTTCGTGGAATCGTACTAGCAGCAGAATGCACAAAGCTGGCGCAACAATGAAAGCTTTTTTTCCGCATTTTGCTTGCAGCCAGCGAAAGGCCGGGACGCTAGGAGTTCAAAGTCTCCATAAAGAATGCTGCGCGGAATGTGGGACCCGCGAACCTGCGAACCGGCCACGGCAGGCAGAGGCTGCACACCATGCATGCTCGTTCTCGCTTGTTCTTTTTGTGACCCGCTGATGGCTGCGGATTCGCTGCGGCATTCAATGCCCGCAGCTCGCAACCAACCCGTTTGCACGGCAAGCCAATTGGTTGAGGGTCTGACTGCTGCCTGGACGGACTACTTCTGATCTGGGCGGCTTTGCGTTTATTTTTTTTGGGCAGCTGGGCTGACAACCCTGGACTTCTCCATTCAGTGATGCAAAGCTTTGCGGTTTCTGTTGGAAATGTGAAAGTTGTTGCTGCACATGTCTGCCCTGAATGATGAACAAACAATTTTGGACTCACTGCTAGCGTTGGTGGACACAGCTTCCTTGTTCTTTGGACTGCGCGCTTTTCGAGTCAAAGCTGTGTCTCCAATTGGGTCGCACCTGTCACCTGAGTTCCAATTTGGCCTTGTGACAGCTTTGCCCTTGCAACAGACAGCGGCGACATGGGGTCACTGGAAGAAAAGCAGCGAAAGTGCCAAAGCCAAACACTTGCCGAATGCCCGTGCTTCAGATCGAATTGGATCTGGCTGTCTCGAGAGGCATTATCCCTCGCGCTGCCCTGCAGCTGGAAGTTCCCGACATCCAGCTTGACGTGGCACGCCTTGCAGAGACCGTTTTAGAAGCTGCATGCTTTGACATGCCTTTGACTTATGTTTGTTTCAGGGTAAAGAAACAGAGAAATTCGGGTGTGCCGGGTTGGCCCAGACGGAGGCGAGCGTCACCGGATGTCGTCCCATCGTGCCGGGCGACGAGGAGGGGTCAGGGGCGCGGCTTGACCCTTGGGAAACGCGAGTCCTTGGGAGCCTTGCAGGCCTTGTAGCCCTGGGGGCCCTGGGGGGTTCGGGTGATCAACTCGTGAGGATGTCTTGTGCGACATCACTGCAGCAGAGGAGGCTCAGGGATTCAGGCTGCGAGCCAAGCACACGCTGTTACGCTGTTGCTACGTGTTTGCTGTTTGCCCTCGTGACATGTTCCCCCGCCCACTTGCTCTGGAGTTGACATGCATGGCCTCAACAGGCACGCAGCTTTTGGCTCATGTAGGATGTCAATCTAGGACAGCCTCTCAAGTGGAGAGGCCAGGGAGCACGGATCAATCCCCTAGGCATGTGGCACACCTACAGCTTGCCAAGGCTCATGCAGCAGTCTAAGGACGCGATGTGCGACGAGCCACAACCTCAACTGGCACGTTTGCCGTATCACCGCATGTGCCAGAACATGTTCACGATTTTTGCGTCAGGCCCAGCACGCGATCTCCATTGGGGAGATCGCACCGAAGCTGCAAAAGCAAAAGTGCAAGTTGCAAAGTTTAAAGGGGAGCTGCCTTAGGACCACAAGCGCCTTGCGAAGCCGAACCCTTAGTGCCCTGCATTGCCCTGCATTGCCCTGCATTGCCCTCACGCTCGCTGGTGCTTCGGCCACAAGGGAATCGGACCAGCTCCACGGCCACCTCGGAGTTTGCAACAGCCATGAAGAGGCTGCAGGACGTCCATGAGAGCCAGGCCGGCCACCTTCGGTGGCTTGCTCCTTGATTTCAACGATTTCAACTAGCCGGCAGGTTCAGCTGTTGAACTCTGAGGCGCTGTCACTCCAAGTCTGAAAGTCACAAGTGTTGACCTTTGGCGCAGGTCTTGAATTTGCGACGGGCTCTCCAGAAGCAGGAGCGAGAGCAGGAAAGCAGCCTGCAGGAGGAGGCCTTCCAATTTTCTGCCGCGATCGCGAGACTTGGATGACTTGGATATGCAGGATGATGAGACGCCCCTTAGCCACGCGACTGCCTGAGTCGCTGATTCGCTGAGTTCGACCGAGGCCTTCGGCCGAGTCGCTTGCGTCCGCTCGGCCAGGAAGTGGAGAAGTTCCCCCTGTGGCCAGAGTGGACACTACCAGAGGCATTCGGCAGCACGGGCCCGGCACTTGCCCGCCATGCCACGGACTTTTTCTCCGAGGGGCACCTTGACAAAGATTATCCTGGGAGCAACGCCCAAACGAGAACTCGCGATCTTGCTGCGAACGGTGTCCGAAATTGCTTTGGCGAATGCATCGCGAAAGCTCCCGGCTCGCGAAAGTGTTCTCAAAAGGTTGGTTTGCGAAAGCTCTGCGAAAGGGCAGGCGCGCAAGAAGAGGCGCTGACTACCAGAATTGCATTTCCGTGTTCGCGTGCGAAGGCTTTGCGCGATTCGCTTGTTTCCTTTCGCGGTTTGCGGCTCTTTCGGAGCAGCTCCCTGAATCTAGCAGGGCAGCCTTTCAGTACAAGAGCAGTACACCAAGTACAGGTAGCACCAGCTCAAAAATCACCGTTCAGCTTCAAGCCGCTCGCCCGTGAGGCAATTCATGCTGACAGACAAGACCCTCAAACTCAAGCCGGTGCCTGGCCTCAGACGTGTTGCTGTGTGCCACTGGTGCAAAAGGCCGCAGAGGGAACCTGATCCACATTGGCGGCCAGCAGCATTCCTCTCGCCAAGGACTTGTCAGCCTCGTACTCTTCAAATCTTGTACGCACGGGCAGAAAATGCGCACGGCTCAAATGTCTGGACCATTTTTTCCTCGCGAAGTCTTTTGCGCTGTTGCGCTGTTGAATCATCAGCCATTGGCCCTCAGCTCAGGCAGCTGTGCGTTCTCAGATCTGGTGATAAGCCCGATCTCGCCACAGCGCATGGTGTGGGCCACTCGCCTGCAGTCGCCGCAGATGTTTTTTTGCAAAAAAAGAGGAGCGCACTCGTTTCGGTTCGGAAGGATGGCACGCGTTAAATTGAAGTCATTGCTTTGAGCCCCTCGGCTATCCATGCGCACTATTCGATTTCTGATGGCAAGAACCTTGGCAGAGGTGCACCTCCCCTTGCCCATCACCTCAAACCCAGACCCAGGCTAATGCTACTTACGCGACACCCGTCACAATTCAACCCTATCCTTTGCGGCCAACCCGTGAACAGCACCCTCCACAAGCCCTGAGCCCAGCCTGAGGTTACTAAACCTACCCAGAGCAAAACCCAGAGCCTCAGCAGTTCAACACAGCAGTGCTTGCCTTCGGGAATGATCCGATCCGATCCGAAGCCGAAGCGCCCGGCCGCAGTGACGCGCCTGCAAGCGGAGAACCGAGAGGAACGCGCCGCACAGCACGCACCGCATACGCGCTACAGTGAATGCCTTAGTGCGCAGGCCAAAATGTTCGTGACTAACATGCGCTGCACGAGGAGCGATGGCTGACGCTAGACCTAACCACAAAAATAAGGAAGAAATGACACGAGCCGCGTGCAAGTTGCAGGAGAGCAACCCGAGAAGCACTTCGCGCAGATGTGCGCAACATCGAAGCAAAGAAATCCAGCGTCGTCGACAG
This sequence comes from Effrenium voratum, assembly GCA_963377175.1. Taxonomy (NCBI): domain Eukaryota; class Dinophyceae; order Suessiales; family Symbiodiniaceae; genus Effrenium; species Effrenium voratum. The sequence continues at coordinate 1,158,131 of CAUJNA010000491.1, read as the reverse complement.
CATGGCCGCCCAAAATGCAATCCTGCATGCAGGAAGAAGTGGAGGAACTCAACGACCGAATGCTGGAATACGAACTCTGCGAGGAGAGACGGACCGGCAAGCGAAATCCGCATGGTCAGAACAGACCATTCTCACAGCCCCTCCAGCGCGCCAACTTTAGGTGAAGGCACTAGTGACATCCGACGACGGCTATGAACGTGGATCTGAGCACACCCCTGGTGTGAACCGAGAAGGGTCTGCGCATGGTAAGGGTTAGTGACCGCCAAACCTGTGGACAAGTCTGTGCGCCAGCCTTGCCAATCTGCTAAAATGAAATGCCAAGGCTGTCACACCCTCCGCAAGGGGAAAGTGATGGAGGCGGCGCAGCGCCGAGCTTGCCAAAATGCTTATGAAGTATGTTTATGGCCACACCAATGATGAGAAGCCCGAAGCAAGGGAGTCGGAGACGTCAAGATTCAAACAAGCCAACGCCGGAGACCTACTGTGAGTGGAAAACCTTCGGTAGGGAAGACATTCGTGCAGCCAACGGTCGGCCCGATGAAGCATGGATATGGATCATGGAAGTCTGGTATGATCGCGAGAACAAGGCTTCGCAGCGCTCGCGGACCCCAGGAAGATCATCGCACTGGACACCAAGATTCTCGCAGCGCTCGCGCGCCCCGAAAAAGACAGGAGGCTCATCGCCAAGGAGGAGAGTGCAAAGACGCACAAAGCCACGCGTGGCAGGCAAGTGCTGCTCATGTTTGACCAGTACTCCAAGACAAGCGGGGAAGCAGGGAATCTGCACTGGCTGTCGCCATGGCGAGACAAGCGGCCCCGTGATCGCGGGGATGAAACATCCCCAAGGAAAACGTCCTCAAGGACGTCCTCCTGCGTCAGGCCAGGGCACGCCATCTGTTCGATACGACATAGACGATGATGATCGAAGCCGCAACGATGAGCCCGCGAAGTCCTACGACTTCCTCATGAGAAGCATGAACGTGACAGGTTTCGCGAACGTGTGTCCAAGCTCCGCCGCAATAAGGCCCCCAATCTTAAAGCAGGCGCCCCAGCGCCCAAGAACCGCGACAAGAAGAGCATCTAAGACTGAAAAGGATCAAGATGACGAAATCTGTCTGAGGGCGAAAGCACCAAGGGTCCCAAGGAGCAGCGCGGAAGGTCCCCTGAAGGAAAGGGAAAGACAAGGACCAGCTCGCCAATGGCGGGGAGGGCTGAGAAATCCCAAGCGCCATGGGCCATCAACAGGGTAAGCGCGCTTGCGGGGGATAAGTGCAAACGCCGCAGCCGCGGCGTCCAGCAGAGAACGCCAAAGGCAAAAAGCCTGCGGCTGTGCGCATGAAGTATGCCATGTTCGCCAAGCCCTTCTGTCGCGCGAGCGCGGGGACCGTGAATGCAACGCAATGTGCCCAGCCAAGCTGCCAGTTGACACAATCTCTTGCCTGCCGTGTAACGAGCGCATTGGCGTCTTTCTAATCCTCCGCTGCAGGGAGCCCTGATTAGCCACTGCGGCGTAGGAGTTCGTCCGAGTTGGCCTGATGACCGAAAATGGGCCCGACCGAAGCCCGTGAAATCGCAGATGTTCATGCACGTCAATGCGTTGGACGACTCACCTGCTGCGCTGTTGGCCATGTTCCGTATCTTGCTCACTCCCGTTGCCAAGCGGAATGATGCAATGCCCGGGCCTAGGAGTGACCCGGAGGTGACGATCCTGAAGACGAGATCGATCGGATTTCCGACCCTGCAAGACCCCATCGCTGAGGCTCGCGCCAAGGAGCGCATGCTTGCACATTACCCCAAGTTTGCAAGACGTGTCAACGGGCAAAGATGTTGGCCCCGTTTGCCAAATGAAAGGGTGGTCAGTGGCGACTATGGGGAGAACTGCGCCTGCTGATCATCTGGGACGCGTTCGTGAAGCAAGTCAGGATTTCGACCAGTCAGATGTTGGTTTTCGTCAAAGGCCTTCTTGACCGTTATCATACGGCCTACAGCGACGACAACGTCACCAAGACTCTGCAGTATTTTCGCGGAATGGCGCACGGACAACCTCGCCCAGCTCATGCCCCCAGCCATGAGCCGCACTGAAGAGGTAAAGAGAATCCACGCATAGCCACGCGACTTCTTCGCTGGAGACCAATGCTTATTATGAAGCCACGCAGACCCAGCGAGCGAACGTTAACGTGGAGGCTATGCTGCTGCGCGGGGAAACCATCGACAAGCGCAAGGTCAGCGACGTCCACATGCGAGCGGCAAAGCCCGGAGCCAGCCTTGCCGGCGCTGAAGCAGTCCAGCAACGAGGATTCGCACCTGAGAGACCATGTTGCGGGCCATTTCCAAAGCTGAATTTATTCCACAAGCGACTCGCAGGAGCTTGTCCCACACCCAGCGCCAGGTCGACCCCGACCTGCAGCAAAATCCCCGACCGCTACCACCGGACGGGCGCAAGTTTGCCGGCTATCGTTATGATGCCGGCGGGATCACCATTTGGATAGATGAACCACTGCGCTGCGATAGAATCGTCCCCACGTGGTCTGCGAGCCAGCCCTCTTGGCCTTGCGCTGCTTTGACTTTGAAAGGCCACGCTGACACTGGCATGTCCCAACGATGCATAGGGCCTGCCTTTGACAATGAAAGGAGAAGTCTGCCAGTACCGCGGTATCCTCGACCGCTACGACGCGGATGAGTGAGGCCGACAGAACTTTCAACCGCATGGTTCGCTTGCGCTCCTCAGCAATCTTGTGATTGCTCCAACGCAGACGTGGCGCGGCGTTCAATTGGAGTAGGCCCTGCGTGCCTTTCCAGGGAACGCGTCGCGTGTGTCGCACTCATCAGGGAAGGCCGTTATCTTTTGAAGAGCTGGCCAAATTCGTCCCTTGCATCAGCACTTGGCACAAGATGGCCCAGATTGATGTTGAATCGTGTCGCCTACTACGACGAACAATCAGCTCTTAGGCCCGCTGAGCAGTCCGACAAGAAGCTGTTGAAGAACAAGCAGGAACAAGTTGCCAAAGCCAAGGTGGTTCCCGCTTTCCATCTACGCCCAGCGGAACCACCCCATCCGCCCTGTGGCCAAGCTTCAACGCAAGCAGCGCAAGGCAGTGGCAACAGCAGCAGCAGCCTCACGCATCCCGCAAAGACGGCAGCGAACGCTGAATCAATCAGGGCTGGATCGACAGAAGCGGCCGATCCACACGCTGGTACTTCCAGCGCTAAAAGTTGCAAAATTGCAGCGCGTTCACGACATCCTCACGGATGATCGGTTTTTCAATTGTCAACCATCTCAACTATCAATCGCATGGGCAATTTGCATTCAAAGAATGCAAAATTGTCCTGACCCCCATTTGGCTCTTTTGTGAACAGCCCCTTTTGCACGCAGAGGGGGGTGTTGAAGCTTTCGGGGTGTCTCCCATGTTACCATTGCGTGGAGGATGAAAAAGGTGTGCCCGCTTGTGCTCCCACTTGACGGCATCTGTTGGTTTATAAGGCCCAAACAGGCAGCACTTGAATCTACAAAGTGACTGATCCAGCAGCACCAAGCCACGTGAAAGCCGCCGTGCACACAAAGTTCGACAGATGATTTGTTGGACCCCCTGATCCTCAGTTGTTTTTGTTTTATCCACTACCCCAACCCTGCCCGCCCTTTGTGTCCGGCCCAGTCAAGACTGGGCACACAGTTGGCGCCTGAACACCTGAGGATATTCTTGGAGTGGTATTCCTCATGTACGACATGCAACTTGCTTAAAACTACCCAACAAGCATGCAGCATCAGCTTGCGAAGCTCATACGAAATGTGCTGAGGACATGGATTCCCATGCAGCTTGGATTGGCATGACATTGCTAATTCATTGTGTTCACTGTTGCTTGCTTTGCTGTTGGGCATGCTGAGCCTTGAAGCCAGCTTTGGTATGCCAGCAATGCATGAAGCTTCACTGAAGTGTGCAAGGCAAGTGTTCTCACCGGAGCCGCACATTGTCACCGACAGCATTGACTTTACTGTCGCCCTCTACTGGTCCCTGGATATCATCGGCACCTTCTTCACAGCGTTTCACTCGAGCAAAGGAGAGGTGATTCGGGATCACAAGCGAATTGCTTTGCACTACCTGACGCTTGGTCTGCATCATTTCTTGGACGGCTATATAATCGAAGGTGCTTGGCTGCCTGCTGCGAGATCACATCTCGGCATGTTTTGCACATGAGGAAGCGATGGTTTCTGCTGGACATTATGATCGTGTCAGTGGACTGGGCCTTCATGGCAACCACCTTAGGAGCTCGACGGGGTCTGAGGGCCTGAGGGTGCGACGGGTAAAGTGAACGCCATTGACAGCTATAGCCGACATAGCTGACAGCTGAAATGTTTTTCAGGACCAGCAGGGACCATCGACGGAGTGCCCATGGAGAGTGAAGGCTCTGGCCTTGCACGGCTTGGCAAGGCGGGCCGAGGGAAGTTTATGGATGCCATGGGCACAGCTGCCATGACAGGTCATCCGCGTCGCACGCATCCTGCGAACATTCCGCCTTCTACGGCTGATGAAGTTGCGGCAGTGGCCTGAATCAGATAGATGAATATGTTCAAGCTTGGCGCCCGAGGCACATCTTTTTCGCCATTCAAGAGCGTGTTGGCCTAAGAGGCTTTGTTCCGGAGGCCGTAAAAGGCGTACGCAAAGCCCATTCATGCAATATCAGTGCTGTGCTGAGGTATCGATTCTGAGGTGGTGTTCATCCTCGTGGGAACCATCAAGAATTTGCTTCCTGTTTTGACACCCGAGCGTGGCGCTGCGTTTGCTGTGGAGTTCAATCCCCTGCCAGTAGGTAGTGGACACATAATATGGCTGCCGAGGCTGGTGCTGCTCTTCGTGAACCACGTGTTTGCCTGCTTGTGGTACCTCATCGGCATTGTTGGCGAAGGACCAACAGACAGTCCGAATGATATGAATTTAGTATAGTTTAGTGCACTTTGGCAGGAGGAGTCCCAGATGATCACTGGGTCTTCTACTACAAGATTGTGGAGTTGGACGTCCTTGAGAGATACATGCTCAGTCTCCACTGGTCGCTTACTCAATTCACACCCGCAGGCAGGGGCAGTCGTGTTCAAGTATGTCAGCATGGTCAGCCGAACAGGAATAGAGGTTCATCCCCGCAATGTTGGGGAACGAGCATTCAATGCTGCCACCTCAGCTCGAATGCCAGGGTGCCCTTTGTTCTTGGCCGCTCTTGGCCGCTCGTGGCCGTCTTTCCAGCTTTGTACCAAGGTCTTGTTGATTTTGATTGCGATGGTCGGCTTCTCCTCCTTTGTAAGTGCTTACCTTACTCAGGGGGCGTTTGTTTGATGAAAAGCAAGTGTGCGAAGGTTCCATCACGGCATCCATGACGAGATTGCGAAGTCTGCAGGGCAATGAGCTCTCAGAGGCCTTCCTTCTTCGGAGGCTGGGAACTCGGTTGGGCGTGCTGCCGCCTCGGTGGGCGCTGGGGCAGGTTCCTCAAGGAGAACCGGATCTCGGCAGACCTGCAGTGCGGAGCCTGTGGCTCCTCCGTTCGATTTACGCTGCTTCCCAAGCTCAGGTCGAGGGTGGTTCGCTACATCGACATGGCCACGGAGGCAATGGCGGTCCATTGAAGCTGTAAAACACTTCAGTTTTCCGGGCGCCAAGAGTGGTAGCCGATTAGAAGGTGGTGGCAATTCCCCTTTCGCAACCCAGCGTCTCCCGCGCTCAGGTGAATCGGAAAAAGATTGACAAGAGCCGCGTGCAGTCGCTCAACATGCTCAGCGGCCCGCTGCGAGTAGAGCTGCAGAAGGCGTTGCTTTGCCGGGTGGAGCTGAAGAGATGTCAAGAGCTCAAGCGGTGAGGAGCTCTACTTGCCGCATCTGGTGGTGCACAGCTTTTTCGTGAAGTATGCTCAGAATGATGCCGCATCTCGGCTGAAAAGCGTTGCGCAACCCTAAATGGCCGCTCCTGGCCTTTTGACCCAGGCAATCAATCAAATCTGCTTCAAGGCGCTGAGTTTGCACCAGCCGCTGTGTTTTTTTGGCCCTGGCTCACCCGCTGCTCAGGCTGTGGACAAGATCCATTTGTCTAGGTCAGACGTGTTGTTCCAAGTGAATGGGGAGTCACATGCGAAGCACGGCTGCAAGCTTCACGCTCCAGCTTGCTGAAGCCTTCCAACGTGAGACTCGCAAGCGCAGTCAAGCCAAGGATGTGCTTCTTGACGAGCGGCCCTTTGTTTGCAATTGTTTGCAAATGAGCCAGACTGTAGCCATAGGTTTTCAAGGAGGCATTGGGTTTCTTGGCCCCTTTCTCGGTGAGGCAGCACCTACTACCAGAGGCCCAAGGATTCGCCGCCCTGGGAGGCACCGAGCGAGCGCTTCGAAGCGTCACGCCGTCACGCCGTCTCGCATGCGTGGCGGGCGGGGCCAGGCCAACCAGAGGAGGTCTCGAAAGGTGGCAAGCGTGCCGCTCTTCAACCGAGTCCTCACCGTGTCCAAGGAAGTGTCACTGGGCACGGGGGGGGGGGAATGTAGAAAATGCAGATTTTGGGGGGTTAGGGGTTGAAGGTTGCCTGTTCTGTTTTTTATTTCACTTTTCAACACGTGCTCTATCTTCTTCGTTTTTTAGAGGCTGATTTTGGGGTCAAGATGGTCAAGAAATAACGATATGAATGTGGTAACGAATTGGTTATTTGGTCCCCTGTTTCGTTCCGGTTGTCAAACTTTAGTTTTGTTGATTGAAAGAGGTTAGGACTTTCTGTGGTTTCACGGGTTGGCTTTTGGGCGGGTCTTGTGGTTTGTTATTTAATGAAATGTTTATAGGTTAACAGTTCGCTATAATTTTAACATATAATATTTTACAAGTTATTATTATAGTATGGTTATAATTTAAGCTCAGGATACTAATTTAACTGATGATGAGACAACATTCTATATTATGTACTTCTTTCATACATCATTTTAAATATGTTTTTGGGGGCATGTACTTTTATCAAGCATATTTCATTGCCACGGCCAACGCGCCGTTTGGCTCAAGCTTTTCAATCCGGCAACCTGCCCTTGCAATTTCGTCACCGCGCATCGCGGCACATCACGCTCGTCCGCGGCAAAGTGGGCCGCCGCCGAGCGTCTGTGGTGGTGTTTCCGGTGGAGGTTGGTCGGGGGATCTGGTTGGGGTTGTGCTATTGGTTTGCTTTGCTTGCTTCGCTGCATTGTTTGCCTGCTTGGTTTGCTGCTTTGTGCTTGCTATCGGTTGTCTCTGCCCTTGCTGGGCTCATTCATCTTTTGGTTAAAGGCACCCTGTTTTGGTTCGTTGTTCGTGCCAGCCGGGGGCACCGCTTTGCCCTTGGGACTGGGGGACTTAAACAATCTCTTCTTGTTGGTGGGATTGGGCCTGTTTATTCTCTCCCGAAATACTGTTTCAAACCCTTTCGCAGGTTATCAGCCGTAGGATTCGTCCTCGGTTGGCACCGCGAACCCCTTTTAATAACAACCCTGCAGGTACCGTAGGTCTCTGTAGGTTTCATGGCGGGAATCACTGAGGATGGACCTCATGTGGTAACCGATGAATGGGTTCTCGGCCAGGCCGGAATCTTGGACGTTGTGAATGACGACCAAGTGCCCGGACAGCCGATGTTTTCCGGTCCTGACTTTTGTCGGACCACACTTTTTCCGAAGCAATGCCTTCAGGAAGGTCCAGTGCTACTCGCACTGATGACCTATCGTCTAATGCCTCAAGAGCTAATCGCTCTCAGGGTCATGGGGCTAATCGTCCTGACCATGATGATTCCGTCTCAGGACGTGATGATGACGAGCCCGGTATTGCACCTGGAGCTCAATCCTCATCTTTCCCGGAGCTGATGAATATTGGTCAGTCCGAGTTTCGTGACTCTCGAAGTGGCAGTAGACCTGTGCCAACCAGCAGCATAGTTTTTCAAGCAATCGGTAATCCCGAACCTGGTACATCCAGTGGAGTTGCATTTGATGTTCACCTGCCAGCCGATATCGGTAGGTCAGATTGGATGGCCTCATGGCCCAACGACGGTAATATTTTTGGCATGGATTTCGCTACATGGATGCCAGGGCCACCCGCCCCATCTTCTTTCCCGCAGTTCCAGAGCCCGAAACGGGCTGCTGGGAGCGAGGAGTCCATGCTACCTTTGTCCATTGAAAATCTCAATCCTGATGTGGCCGACCGCAATGTCAGGCCAAGGCCATCGGTAAACCCGACGATGAGGAATATGTCCCCTCCCCCAGGACTTTCAGGATTTGAGAGTCCGAGGGAGCGAAACATTGTAGATAGATTGGATTTGCATCCCAGTCCTACGCCGAGCAAACGGTCTAGGTCAGATTCGGCCAGCTCGCATAGGGCTAGAAGGATGGATCGTGAGACCGCTCACAGGGGAAACCCCAGTGTGCGGGGCTCAAGACGTGGTCACTCAGGTGATCCAGCGTCGATTGTCGGTAGGGATCCGCTAAACGCGGACACGTTGGTCAACGTGCTTGATGGGATCGAAGCATTCCAGGAGGAATTAAATAGGTCGAGTGGCTCGAATGTACAGCCTGTTCGCCCTACGCCCAATGCGGCTTCCTTCTTCGCCATGGGCAACACGGACGGAGCTGATGTTCCGATCGAGTCCGAGTCTATGATGGCATCAAGTTCCAATCACAACAACACCGCCAGCAATGCTACCGATGTTGAGTCAATGTCTGAGTCTAGAGCGTCCAATGCGACTGATTTGCATGACGTTGTCATTGCCGATATGAAGCCTGAAGTTCCTATGCGAACTGATAGGCCAGTAGTTCCCAAATTGTTTGTGACAAAGGGTCTAGGCATGCCACAGCCATCAGCGGTTCGTGATGCCAGGAGATCTGCGCCGTATCAGAGTCAGTCTCCTAATCGGAGCGAATTCCCACGGCCATCAACGGCCGTACAAGATGGTTATAGGACACCTCCGAAATCTAATCCGATCATGGTTGATTTGTCCACTCCTCGAGATCGCGGATCAGGACTCGGTCCTGCGAATGAGGAGCAACCCAACGAGGTTGCTGATCTTGTCAATGCCCTTGAAAGAGGGAGAGTGGACTCTTCGGTAAGTGCGATCATTCATCGCCTGGTCGCTAAGGTCGAAGACCTTGGGCGTAGAAATGATAGAAGTGATCAATGCATCAAACAGCTCTCTACTGAGGTTAACTCGTGGAGGGCCAAATATGACCAATGCGTCCATGTGAGTAGCACGTGTACACAGGCTGCGAACGCGGCCATGCAGCTGTCACAGGGGACTAAGGACATAGTGACCGAGCTTGGCCAACGCGTCAAGATCGTTTCTAATCGCATGGTGAGCATAGGCGATGCCCTAACTGAGCGAGCCACCTATGATGATGTCGCTCGCTCCATCACTCAAGTTCAGACCGTTTTTGAATCTCTTTCTGATCGAGTAACCGGGCTTATAGCTCGTGTTGATGCGATCGAGAGATCTCTAGTGGAGAGCCGATCCAACCATCCTGCGATTGGTGGAGTAAACCTCAAAATCGAGGACCTGTCCACTAAGGTATGTCAGATAGATAGGATGATGCGAGATGTCGAACAATGCTGGACCACTAATAGGGACGGCATTAAGTGGGTTAAGGACCAACTTTATGAGACACAAGCCAACCTTGAGATAAAGTCAAGGGACTGCAAGTCCTACACGGACAAGCAGAATACTCACAACATGGCCGTTTCGACTACGCTCAACAGTAAGCTCGAGCATATGCTCGAGGTGCTAGGTAACACGGCCCAAAGAATTAACTCCCTCGAGTCAAGGCACTCGAATCAGGCATCAAGTAGTGGTTTGAACGATCGCACAGGAGGAAGGCGTGCTGCTTCCCATACTCCGGACAAGCGGCCACCTCCGCCTGGCCCTCCTGATGATGATCCTCCACCACCTCCTCCTCCGGATCGGCAAAGCCCGGGAGGAGGGGGGAAGAAGAGTGCTGCCGGTGGAAATCCTGGCGACACTGACAAACCTAGGTGTAAATATGTAGGCGATGGAAACAATCACCTCATGGCTGAGTTTCACTGCAAAGGATGCAGAGGTGAGATTTGTGAGTATTGTTTCTCGTTTAAAGAGAACTTGTGTGAAGAGTGTTCCCGCAACGGGCCACGATGCGGTGTCTGTAGGGAGAGCTCGTTCTTGACCAAGGGAATTGAGTGTCAGTTTTGTAGGACCTATTACTGCACCAGACATTCTGCTGGGCAGGATGACTACAGGAGATTTGGATTTGTTCAGGGTCCCTGTTGTCTTGCGTGCCTTAGGGACGAAACTAGGAGAAGAAGGGATCCCGGTGGTAACCGTGTCAGGAATAGATCTCCTGGAGGCGCACCTGAGACGAACCCGACGCGGTCGTACTCGCCGCCTCTGCGGCCACCCGTTGACAGATTCCGTGACATTCCCACTGGGGGTCAACCCAACGCGGCTGACCTTCAGAGCCCTCCGATGGCTACGCAACCCGTGCCTCTGGATAAGCGTGAAACTGGATATTATCCAGGATTTGATCCCAACGGTACAAGGCCGAAGGATCCTTCAGGTCTTGAGCCACCGACCATGCGTGGTCCCGATCCTCCTGACAGGAATTGTCGTATGTGTGATCGGGATATTCCTGACCCCAGCAAAATTGGGGAGTGTAAGATATGCATGAAAAAGGCATGCGAGATTTGCATTCCGAAGGCTACTCGCCTCTGTCCTATATGTGCACTGTCAATCAGTAGTTCTCAGGTCCCACAGCATCTTTTCGGAGCTAGTGGCGGCGGATACAGTAGCCACCATGACCCGAACTGTACAGCTGCGACTAAGTGCATTCCCATAGACCTCCCGCCAGAGCCCGACGCGGCTGGACTGAGGGTATGGATAGCCAATATGAAGGAAGCTGTTAGCAATGCCTACAGCTATGATGGACTTTACGTCATCAATTGGCTAACTGAAGTTGAGGAGGCAAAGACCTTTGATGAACTGGATGGGGAATGTAAATACCACATTCTTGAGGCTAGGTTCAATGCAGCCATTCGGAAGTGCATCAAGACTGTTGCAATCATGGACAAGATTAATCGTCTCACCGAAGCCGCTCAACGCTCCAACAATCGTATCAAGAGTAGGCAGATCCTGTGGCTCTTATACGACCACTTAAGGACTGCAAATATCGGAGAGAAATCATTCAGGATAATTGAGCTATCAAACTTACGATGCAGTGTTTCGTCCTTCTATACTGAAGAGGAACGACTTGAAAGGTTCATCTCGAAGTGGGATCACATCCTTGCAGGTCTCGATGAACCGCTGACCGAACAGGTAAAGCGGTCGCTATTCAGTGAGAAGGTTAGACACCTCAACTGTTTAGCACATGATATCAGGGAATGGGATAGGAACATATCCAACCCTGATGTTTGTAGCTATGAATGGCTTCGTGCTCGTTGTAAGAACGAGATTGACCGCTGGAGGGTTCGTAAGAATCAGGTCAATATGCACAAAGACTTTTACGAACGGTCTCAGTCCAGGGACAGAGCCCAGAAACCTGGTGCTCCTGGCCCTCCCGTTAGGAGACGATCTCCGTTTGGAGATTCTCATAGGCCTAATCGGCCTCCTAGTGATCCAAGGAAGAGGACCGGTAATACCCCAAGTCCTAATCGTAGGGACAAGTACTCTCCCAGAAATCAGGAGCAGGACAAACGGCGTACGCCCAGCCCTAGGGGTGAAAACCCAAGGAAGCCCAGATCTACGTCACCCGGTGCCCCTGCAATCGATGCATGCAGGGACCTCGCGCGTGGATACTGTTCGCGCGGACAAGAGTGCAAATTCGCACACACGAGGACTGGGAGTTCTGATGCCAAACGCAAGGAACGTCCTCCCCTGATTCCGGGGTATTGCGCCCAATGGCTTTCCTATGGAAAGTGCATGAGGGATAAGTGTGATTACAAGCATGCAAAGCCACCTGAGCATTTGCTGAAAGAAGCGAAGCAACACACTGCGGCTCCAGCGACCGAGTCTGCCGATGCGCAACTCGAGTCTGCGGAACCTACTACCACTGCTGACGACAGGACGTATAGTCCTGCCCCTGATTTGTCAGCGGGTTTTTGAGAGGGGCGAGCCGTCACCCTCAGGCTATTGGGCTTGTTGCCTGCCCTGCTCATCCCATAGCCAAGGCATTTGAAGAGTATAAAGCTCGGTTTCAACGCCCTGAAGGGATTATGGAGTGGTCTGTGACCACTATTGGCGCTCGTACACTGCAAGGTACGTGTCCGGGCGGTCCGAATATCAGAGCTGTAATTCGCAGACGGACGATTCGTCTTTCAGACAACGCTCTGATTGATGATGTCGATTTGAGTGTACCCACTCGTAAATCCGCCTTATTCAGGCGGATTCCCGGGCCGATTGACATTAGGACGGATTTCTATTACTTGCCCGGTAAGTGCGGCCAGTATAACTCTGAGCTCGCGCGGGCGGTAAGGATTAAGTCCACTGCTCGCAGGCTGAGTTTCAATGACAATGCTGAAATTCTGCAAGTTGAAAATATGAGGACACGTGACGAGCCTAGGCCGATCATGCATCGGCGGTCGCATTCTCACCCCATTCACCCGGATAGGTTGCGTCAACCTCCTGAGGTGATTGCAATGTCCGAGGAAAATGCTAGAATCCTAGCTTGCCACTACTAGGCAGATTGTACAGTTGCACTTAGGTGAGTATGTGCCGGACAATAGATGGGCTCGTCGCCCTCGTATGATCAGGGAAAATGTTCCTGATCAGATGCCTGCTATGCCTGGCCCGCAAATCGAAATCCGGTTGCTTGCTGACACTGGGTGTCCTTTCGACCTGGTTGGGATGCACGACATCCCTGCCCAGGATCATCGTCACATCAAGGATGGGCGAATCCAACATTCCTTGCAAACCGCAAATGGTGTTGCTGGAGCCCAGGGAAGGGTTGACGCAACTGTTGAGTCACTTGACGAGGACATTGAAGCTTTCGTCATGGGTAATACACCCTCGATTATATCGATAGGACGTAGGTGTGTAGATTTTGGGTACAGTTTCCGATGGGACGCTTTTGAAATGCCTGTTCTCATCTGCCCATCCGGGAGAACTGTAAGGCTCGACGTTATAAACAACGTCCCATACCTGCCTAAAGGGCCGGTTATGTTTGGAGCCCCGAACTTAGACGCATGTCCTGCAAAACCGGCAATGCCCGGGCCAGTACTTGCAATGAATGATTCACTGTACCCTGCAGCTCCCTCTGAGGCCGACGCGCCTGACGAGGGGGGTGAAGTCGTTGAGATCAAACACCCTGAGGGGTATAGGACTGAAGCCCAGTTACGTGCTGAAGCTAAAGCGCTTCAACACATGATGTCACATTTACCAAAGAATCCTTTTTGCCCACATTGCCAACGCGCAAAGATGGAAAACGTGCGTTTGCACCGCCGGGGCGGTGCCGACGCGCATGAATGCACGAAGTTCGGTGATATTGTCACTGTAGACACGATGGTGTTACACGGTTTAAAGGACCGTGGTGTGAATGGTGAAACGGACGCAGTCGTGTTTTACGATCTTGCGACCAAGTACATAGATGTACTCCCTGTTTTTAGTCGTTCTGTACCTAATACGGTAGAAGCCTTTCACAAGTTCATGGGTCCCGAACCCAAGATTTGTCTATTATACTCGGACCAAGCCAGAGAGTTTCTTGCGGCTACTCGCCGAATGGCTTGGGTGCATCATATGTCAACACCCGGAATGCCAAAGACGAATGGCATCATTGAAAACAAAGTGAAGCTTGTTCTGCATGGAGCAAGAGTACTCCTCAGACAAGCCGGCTTATCGCCCAAATGGTGGCCATTTGCCGTTCGCGCATTTTGCGCGGCCAGAAATCTCGAAAATCGAGGTGAAGGAACCGCATGGGGAAAGAGAAACGATGATAGGGATTTTCCCGGTCAACTCATCCCATTCGGATGTCTTGTTGATTCCAAGCCAATCGCGCCAAAACCGCGTAGGCTCGAAAAGGGGGGGCTCAAAAACGCCTCCGAACGGGACGACCATCACAAAGCTGATGGAATGCCTACCAAAGACCACTGGATCTTCGATGAAGAATCTGGCAAACTCGTCAGAGTGCACGTTGAACCAAGGACTAAGCTGTTCAAAGCTGACAGCGTTGATGCTCCAATCGAGCATATTCGTCTCACCGCTGACCGTGATACATGGGTCACGGAGAGGACGAGTACAGTAACGTGCCCGCTATGCCGGCACAGAAGATTGACCCTGCATCTAAAGCGCCCAAATTCGGGCCGGTGTCGAAGCCTGGGATTTTCCTGGGTTATAGATTAGAGCCCGGTGGCCAGTGGAAGGGCGACTACTACGTTGCCGATCTTGAACACTTTAGGAACGGATTTTCCCGACCCAGTGTTCACCAAGTCAAAAGAATTTGGCGGAACCCCGAAGAGGGATACGTTTTTCCCATGTTGGCCGCCTATGAGCGTTTGACTAGGGAGGTCCAGCTCCTAGATACTGGAGAAGGAAAGGGTCTTCCCAAAGCGGATGCTCCAACCGAACCGGACAACCAGCTCAATGCCGTTGGTCCGGGTACTGATCATCCTAACGATGACAGTAGTGATCCTGCTGTTGATTCTGAAGCACCTGCTGATGCTCCTGAAAGGGACCACTGGGTACGTGATGAAGAGTCCAAATCCTGGCACAGACATCATGTTGATGCTAGGCAAGCCTTTTTCGGGGATGATAGATCTCCACTGCCTCCAGGAGGCCCGTCCCAAGCGGATGTGGATGATTATCGTGTCACTCATCTAAAATACATTGACTCTACGCAGCAGTGTATCCGTGATGACAGGAGAATCCTGAATCCAGGACATCGAGTCAGAACTCAAAGATTCTGGACTGGTGTGACCATTCTATACGATAAAGGGAATGCTCCTTCTAGGGCTCCGAGGGTCACTCTGACCAAGTTTAAGACTAGGCTAGACAAGGTCAAAGACCTCGATGCAGGTGAGCCTAAAGCCCACACCTTACACGGTGACGAGCTTGATTATGAGCAGAAGGAGGAAAGAAAGGAGAGGTCCTATTCTGGATCTGGTAAGCCCAACTCCATTTCTTCTACTGACTGGAAAGGTATGTCCGTCGGTATGCGAAGGATATACATCGAGGCTGAAAGGGAGGAAGCTCTGAAACGAGCGCGTGCTGGCGAAGCCGCACCCTCCAAACCAGCTGGACCCGCCTTGATAAAGCGGAGATTGTTGATAGAATTTGCATGTGAACCTGACTCTAAGCTCTCCGCCACAATGCTGGAGCAGGGGGGTGACGCGATTCGCGTACACAAAGAGTCGTTTGACATTTTAAAGAATAAGGATATGACCAGGTTGATTGAGATCGTCGACCAGAATCCTGGTTGTGACTTATGGGGCTCAATCCCGTGCGGACCATGGAGTACTTGGCAGTATGTTAATCTGTCTCAGTACGGTCCCGAGTTCGCAGTAGAGCTCAACGAAGCTAGGCGGACGTCGATGGTCATGTTTGCTGCCTTCCTGCGTATCGCCAAACGCGTGCGTTTTAAGGGAGGTAGAATTGCATTCGAGTGGCCGAGGCATTGCCTTGGTTGGAAACAGCCGTTCATGAGACGTCTAATCGACGATCCCGACATCAGGTGTGTCGATGTTGACGGTTGCGATTTTGGAATGCAAACATCCGGTGGTGTTCCCATCAGGAAGCAGTGGCGGATCGCCACTTCTAGCCCTGAACTAGCCAATGAGCTACGTGGGCGCACGTGTAGCCATGAGCTTGGTTACCCCCACGCCAGAATCGAGGGAAGCCTTACGCCCTTGACAGCGCGATATCCTATTGGGATGTGTAAAGCTGTAATTAAAGGTCTCTACGGGAATAAGCCCTATGCGGCTGCCCCTGCCACCTTGAGCGAGGAGGACGATGCTCCTGCTGCGCCTGTTGAGGTAACGGAGGCCGATCCGTGTGCATGGAGACGGGACAAGGATGCCTTGCTCGTCCACATGTTGAACAGTTATGCCATTCTCCCTACTCGGCAGACGCCTGGCTCTGTGGGCTTGGATTTAAGCTCATGCGATGAAATCATCGTTCCCGCCAAGGGAAGTGCTCTTGTGCGGACTGGGTGCGCCTTTACTTTCCCAAGCGGAGTTTACGGCCGCATCGCACCGAGGTCGGGTCTGGCAGTCAAACACATGCTAGACGTGGGTGCAGGAGTAATTGACCCTGACTTCTCAGGAGAAGTGAGAGTGATGCTATTTAACCACTCTGACTATGAGTTTCGAGTTCGACCTGGAGACAGGATCGCTCAACTCATACTCGAGAAAGTCATGATTGTTGATGCCAAAGTCACCGTTAAACAACCCGACGTAACCGTCAGGGGGGTTAATGGCTTCGGCAGTACCGGCGGGTACCCTGCGGGTCCCGCCATAGGGTTAAATGGAGATCCTGTTCCGCCAATGCCCAGATCGAACAAGGCTTCGGGACATCAACCCAACCTACAGGGCATACCAACTTTTTACGCCTGCGTAGCAAGGCCTGTGACGAAGAAGGAGCAAGCTGGTAACGACAAAGCGCGTGCAGCTCTCCTCAAGGAGTGGACAAAGCTCCGAAAGTTGGGATGTTGGGATGAGTTGAAAGTTAGAGAATGGAAGAAAGTTGCCGCCGAAGCGCGAGCAAATGGTAAGACAGTCCATGTAGGAAGAGTTTTTGACATATGTGTAGAGAAGAATCATGAACTCCCTGAGGATGATCCTAATAGGAAGTACAAAGGGAGAGTTGTGTTTGAGGGATGCTTTGTGAGGGACCAGGCAAATCACTGGGCCATGTTTTCCGAAGCTACCTCATGCCCGGCAACAATGGCCGCAGGCAAGATGTGTGATGCATATGGCATGTTGCCTGGTCACGCACTACAAGTCAGTGATGGCGAATCCGCCTACACCCAAGCTAAGCTACTGGGTCCCACGACATGGGTGCGTCTTCCTAAGGATCAATGGCCGCAAGCATGGGTAGATGCTGGCTATGACGATCCGGTCTGTCCGTTGATTCTCGCCCTATACGGGCATCCTGATGCCGGCACGTTCTGGGAAAAGCATTGCGAAGCAAAGCTTATTGAGGTCGGATTTATCCGCGTCCCGGAGTGGCCGAGTGTGTTTTATCACCCCAAGTATAAGCTTTTCCTTGTGGTGTATGTTGATGACTTCAAGATGAGTGGCCCATCCGCTAGCCTTTCGATCGGATGGGACCTCATCGGTCGGGTGATTACGATGGAACCGCCGGGTACCCTAAAGCGGTATCTGGGCTGCGAGCATGAGTTTGCTGCAGCAGATACACAGGGTTTCTTCGATCCTCGCACTGCTTGGACTGTGGATCATCCACCATCCAAGGAGATGCCTGACATTCGTTTCGGAGAAAAACGACTCCGAGCTGATGAGGTCAAATTCGACCCTGCTCGGGTGAAAATCATCAAATATAACGAGGCATGCTTTATGGAAGCATGTGTTGATAGGTACAAGGAGCTATGCCTCCCTAAGTACCCTAGACCTCTGGTGAAGGCTGAAACGCCTTTTCTGGATGAAAGCAAACCGGAGTTTGATGAGAATCCCATCAACCCGGAAGTAGATCAGCTGTTTGGGCAGCCATCTCCTTGCCCGACAGACGTGATTGCTGAACAGCCCGGTGTCCTAGGCGACGCTGCGGCCGCAGTTCTCATGAAAATTTTGTATGGTGCTAGAATGGGTCGATACGACCTAATTAGACCTGTACAGGCTTTGGCCAGTCGGATCACTAAGTGGAACCGGCTGTGCGATAAGAAGCTCCATAGGATAGTTTCCTATATCAACTCAACGCTTGACCTTCACCTATACGGGTGGGTCTGCGACAGGCCCAGCGACATTGAGATTGTCGCATATTGCGATGCAGATCTCGCTGGGGATCGTACTGATTCTAAGAGTACTTCTGGTGTCCTTATTTGCCTAGTCGGCCCAAGGACGTATGTTCCCATTACCGCAGTTAGCAAAAAGCAGACTTCGGTATCTAAATCGACTCCTGAAGCGGAGATCGTGGCGCTAGATCATGGCGTGGCCAAGGAAGGCATGCCACTTGCACAGCTTTGGCAGTTTGCTATCGGTCAAGGCACCGGCAAACCCGTCACGGTAAATTGCATGGAGGATAATGAGGCTGCATGCCGAATCATCATCACTGGGAACAACCCGAATATGCGATATATGTCGCGTACTCAACGAATCGACATAAGTTGGCTCAATGAAGTCTACAATGAACAGATATTTCGTTTCGTAGCATGTCCATCGCATTACCAAGGCGCGGACATTCTCACCAAAGCGTGCGTAGACAAGGTGACATGGGGTAGGAATTTGCAGACTTTAGGAATGTTTAATCCAGGATTCCTGGAGAAATTCATTAGCCATCCCACCCTCCCTGTCGTAAAGCCTGCTGCACCTGTTCTCCCCCCAATTAGGGGGGTACGCATGGAAACCGATCAAAATTCATTTTTCAACAAATTCATCCAGCTAGCTGAATCCAGCTATATGGTTTTTGACATAGTTGAGGATCGATCAAATGTTTGCGATACGCGAAACATTTTCGTCGATTCTGAGCTTGGCATAACGCCTGAACCTCAGTTTGGTAGATGGCTCACCTACTTTGTTAGGCCGGCCAATCTTTGCCCTGTGATCCCTAGACGGGGTACAATTGAAGGCTCCAGACCTAACATCTTGTTGTGTAGGTATAGCAGTTTGATCGATGCATCCACGCGAGGGAATTGGAGCAAGATCAGGCGCGCACGTGACCAGGTAGAGCAGTGCCAATCATGTCAGAACGACTTAATTGAGCACGCGCTAAACATGAAGTTTTCCGTAGGCATTTTCATACAGCCGAATACCTGGATTGCTAATCGCGATATTCTTGTCAAGCTTGGCGTAAACCGCTATAGCCGTGTTGTACACTATTGTTCATGTCTTGTAAATAAGGATCATGTGCATGCATTGACCTTAATTTGCATTTCACGACATGTGAACTCTTTCCCAGTTTTCAAATGCAACAGGATGTATCGCACTACACGTGTTGATCCTCTTGTGCATGACTTAGTTGTAAAGTATGTGACCCGCGCTGCTCTTCAAACAGCCTGTAGTTGAGTAGGCTTGATGGACATTATTCACGACAGCATTAATCATGC
Source organism: Effrenium voratum (assembly GCA_963377175.1). Lineage (NCBI taxonomy): Eukaryota > Dinophyceae > Suessiales > Symbiodiniaceae > Effrenium > Effrenium voratum. The sequence goes on along the minus strand of CAUJNA010000491.1, from coordinate 1,138,936 downwards.
TATACTCACAACCGCAAATTCGCGACATTATTTCAGGCACATTCGCCTCAATTAGCTGGTTTGTGTTTGTGTCAGTTTCCGCCCGTGTGGGCATGTTCATAGGATAGCTCTGCAGTTTCCTGTGCAATGGTATAGCAGGGTCGTAGTCGAAGCACGGCTGTTCATCATAGGGATGACCATATTCGGTCTTACATCAGGGGAAATAGCCCCTTCGTGCTGATGAAATTGGCACCCAAGGTTTACACACCTTTGGATATGGTTGGTATCCCTTATATCTGGGGATCTTTTGTTGTTCGTCTGGTGTTACCCTACCGCTTCCCGGGCGCAAACTCGCGCCATGGCAGCGGCTGCTTCTGCGGCCAGCGGAGCGGCGGGCGCTGCCCCGCGTTCGAGAGGTTCGTCTTTGGCGGCGCGGCAGCAGGCGAACTATATGAACCCGAACTGCGCCTGCCCCTTGGGTCCGCTTCCAGCGGAGGCGAAGAACGCAGCCAATGCGCTGTCCGATGATAGGCCTACTCGGCTATCGGAGAATCTTAGGATTTGCTATCCGCACTTGACGGCAAAGTCCGGTCAGTACGGTAGTCGCATCACTGCTGAAACGCAGTTGGTACAAATCAAGGAAGGTGTCAAAGACCCTCAGGTCGCCGGTGCCTTATCCGGCATTTTCAATCTACTGGAGGGGTTTGACACGGGTATGATAGTTGATACGTCCCTCATCCCGTCTATCAAGAAGTACCGCCGCCTACGCGTGGCTGGTATTCTCCAGGCCATGCTTCTGAGTGAAGTGGAGCTGAGTGACCAAAGCGTCTACACGGCTGCCATAATCATCTGTGAGGCAATGCCGCGAGAGTCCGAGCTCCATTGCGAGCCGACTCGGAACGCGTTGATTAAGATGACGTTGTCTACAGCTGTTTCCCCGTCGCTGGTTCCCCGAGGCGGGAGCTGGCTGTACGAGATGGCAAAGGTAGACTCGCGCTGGCAGACCTTCTTCCAAGGGGCGAATAAGAATGTTATTCGCGCCATGCAGACGGCCGTTGAGAAGGGTAGGAGAGATTTGCCCTCAAGTGTACAGCCGGCTGGAGCCGAGGAGGCGTTCAAGGCCTGGGCATACCAGCGTCCCACTGCCCTTTGTACCCCACCCAAGGCGGTGGTCGGGTATATGAAGGCGATTTATTGCATCTCAGCCGATGCGCTGGCAAAGATGCAAACGGTCAGTGCAAATGCCTTTGAAGTAGGATCCATGCGCAAGGAGATTGAGGCCGTGTGGTCCTCCTATGACGATTTTGTGGGATTCTTCACGGAAGAAGTGGGGATTGCTCCTACCATCTTTCACTTGATTGAATGGAAACGCGCTAAGCCGCTTACCATGCCAATCAAGGAAATCGGGGATTGGCACGCCGGCGATCCCGTGTTTGAGCGCGACGGGTATCTAGTGTTCCCGATGCGGCACTGCATGGAGCTCAATGCAGCTAGCATGCACGAGAGATGGGTTCATGGAACCCAGTTCTCTTCCCTATGGAACATTCTGGGCCATGGGAATGCCGTTGCATCGCTCGGAGATGCCGAGACGCTAACAGGCGTGTGGACATCGACGAAGCCTGTTTCTCTCGAGAGTTTTTACTCTTGTCTCAGCCATATTGGCCTGGGCGTAACCGTGCGGCTGGCCCTTTTGCTACGTCCTCTCGGTAAGAACGCCCATGAGGCGTACAAGCGTACCGAAAAGGGGCCTTCACACCAACGCGTGATAAGGCAGTTCCGCGTTCGTGTTGACGCAATCGCTCTCAAAGAAGAGACGATTGGTGAAGGAACGGCTGCCGTGGCGGGGAATTTGCTTTCGCATAACCCCGCCACGCACCTTTGGAACCCTGTGCTTGAGGTAAATCCTCACTCGGCAGAGGTCGGATGGATCCGGCACGGCGCCAACCGCGCAGTACTGACCATTGGGGCGGAAATTCCCGCCGGGTCGGTTGCGCGTGAGGCGTCGGTTCCCCCGGCAAAGCCCGGTGGTGACGTGGATTTTAAGTTCCTGCCTCAGGAGGTCCGCGAGCTCAGCGAGGTTCGATGCATCCCGCTGTATGAAACCTGGGAGCACTACGTTCCTGCATCTGAGGGGAAGTTCTTTCCATTGGCTGGCGGCCTTCCCCTTTCGGGGGCAGCGAAGCTCATGTACCATGCGCCAGAGCATGCGCTATCGGAGCTTGCTAACGCGGCCACTCAATGCAGTGAGTTCATGAGCGCGATCAGTGGTAACATCTACCCTGATCGTCAGGACCGTCAACCTTGTGAGCTTGTGCGGGAGACATGGGACTCATGGGCGTTCCATGTCCGGACGTACATCATTTCCATGATTTGGCCCGTAACGGCATTGGAATTCGCCGGCTGCGAGGCGCCGGACAGTTTGGGGTTCGTTCTCACAATGCTGGGATACGTTAACCCCTCCGCTGCAGCAGGCCTATGCGCCGAACTGCTTAGCGGATGCATTCCGAACAAGGTCTCATACCTAGGCGTAGAGGGATCACGCGTTGTGGTGCTGGTTGGACCCTCACACTGGGTCACTGGCAGCTCGGGTCAGTCCATTTCTGAAGCAAAGCTTCAGGAGCAATGGACGACCATTAGGACAAAGCTCCCGGTCAAAACCGGCGAATACGCGCTGGAGGTCGTGGAGGTTGAAGAGGAGACCTCAGTGGCTGAGCTTCTCCGTGCCGTGGTCAGCCCTATGATGGCTGATCCGGTACATGCTGGTGCTCCCGCGAACGCTAAAGATGATATATTCATCATCTTTACCAAATGCCTGTGGCTGACCGAATGGCGTAAGTCCGAGAACACGTATGGTCCCAGCCCCGAAGCGGGTAGGATTATCGATGAAAACATCGATGCCATGAAGGCATTCGCCAATAAGGGCGGACGGAGCCAGGCACCGACGATAATCTTGTCGGGTCCTGGTATCGTTTGGCATGGAACAGACATGCAGGAGGTTGCAACCACGTTTTTCATGAAATGCCGCGATGCCGGTTTCCCAGCCTACCCATCCAATGCGATGTGGTTCGGCTGCTCAAAGAAGAGCCTAAACGGCGGTGTTGTCGGTATCGAAAGAGGCGGACACCAGTTTATGGGTCTGGTCTCGGCGTTCACCGACCTGGTATCTGTACTGAGACGTGAGTACACAATGAGTGATGAGATCCGGGAAGCCCTGGCCATCGCTCTGGATTTCTTGGTTGAAAAGGATTACCTGATGCATCCATCGGGGTCATACCTGAGCGCTGCGAAGCAGTGCGGGGCCAGTGCAAGCCTCACACCGGTGGACCGGTGGTCCTCATCTGAGGATGCGCCATGGGCAGAGGTAATCTCTGCTCCTAGGACGATGTCGAGTGGCCAATGCGCCACCAGTCATGCGTCATCGGCCAATGCGCCTGCCGCAACCAGTGCAAGGAATTCGGAGCAGCAGTCTGTGCCTCGCCCCAACGCGGGCAAAGGGCCACAGACAATGGCTCAGCGCGTCCGGTCCTCGACGCCGCCCGCAACGGGCAGGCAGAGGCTGGGCCAAGCAATGGCCGATTTCGGCCAGTCGGCCGCGAATCGCGGTCTCTCGCCGGCCGTTTGCGGCAATCAGAAGGGGACGATCCCTGCAAAGCCAGCGCAGGCGTGCGGGTTCAGCCCAACTACGACTGGTGGCCCGTCTAAGACTGGTGGCCACAGAGTGGAATTGAAGCTTGCCACCGGGAAGCAAATGTTGAAGGCTAAGCCTGAGCCTCCAGAGCTTCCCAAGGATGCATACACCGATGATTTTCCATCCCTGTCTAAGCGCGAAGCCGCTAACAGATGGAGTGGTGGGGCCGCAAGGAGTTCCAGCTGTGTGCCACCAAAGGTGGGAGGATCGGTGCCACGCCTATCCTCGGCCGCCGGCCCTCCGCCAAAGAGTGACGCTCCTTGTGCCAAAGGACCCGAGGTCAAAGCACCTGGGGTCACGGGCGCACCCGTGCCTAAAGCGGCAGGTGCTGATGCACCGAGCGATGGGGGTCCGGGGGGATGCGCTCCCGCGAATAGTGAGATCACACACCCTCGACCCGAGGTTCCGCCGCGGAAGGCAGTCAAAAGTGCCCCGGCTAGCCTGTCTGAGCCGGCGAAGCCTTGCCAGTCAGAGCCACCACCTAAGCGTGGGGGCAGTGTTCCGGATGTCGCTGGTGGGGATAATCCCCAGCCAGAGGACAGCACCCCGTCCCTGTCGACCGATGCGTCGATGGGGATGGTTTCTCATCCCGAAGCATCCAGACCCGCAGGTCAGGATGTACAGCCCGCGCCTGCGGATGCAGGCGGGGCCAAAGGGGCTTCACCCAGCCAAGGCGCTGTGGGTGGCGGCAATGGTGGGAACGGCAATGGGGCGGAGGGAGATTCCCCTACCTCCCCTGCCGATGAGCTACCGGGCCGCGATGATCCCATGGATGGGAGCGGGACTGGTGGGGGTGGTGGACCCAATCCGCCTGACGACGACGATGATCCATCTGAACCCGGGGACCATGAATCTGGCCCGGAGTCAGAGTATTATGCACCCGCTGAAAGCGCGGATGCTTGCATCGTTGTGCATTACCTGTTCCGAAGAGCCGGTTACTCGCCCGCGTTGGCGGCGTGGAGGAACGGGGCCTGGCCAAAGCGCCTTCTTTACCCTAAACAGGCTGATTCTATTGAGGATGCCCTCGCTCTTGCTCTGTGGCAAGGGCTATCAGAGGATGAGTTTTTCCAGCTGCTGGACAATGCTTCGGCAACTGATCGCCGTTTCGGCGAATACGACTGGGATTTCTTGTCAAAGGCCATTCTATCTGACACGATGAATGCCGATGACATTCACCACGCAGGAGCCAAAGCGCTTGCTGAATGGGCTGAGGATAACCTTGGGCCATTGTCGTTTGGCCCCCGGACGGACCTAGTCGCGGCGGTTCCGTCAGATGCAAACCGAAAGGGAGTATCCTGACAGGGAAACGGCAAATGAGGCGTGTGTCGGCCCAGGGAAACAATATGTTCCCCGTCCTCCGCTGGAGGATCAGCAGAATTCGAACCAGATCTCCGGCGACGTATTCCGCGGCCGGGAGATCCGCTTGGGGCTCACTCTGCCCGACTCCCAAAGCGGAGATGATGAGGTCAGTGCGCAGGACGCAACGTGGAGCGTTGAGTACTGCGACTTTTACAAGGCCGCCGCGAATCTGTGGCGTGCGCGGTCATGCTTACGCGAAGCCGCAGGGTGCATGACCGAGACCGGGTATATTCACCCTCAGATGGCTGCGGCCATTGCGGCGACCGAAAAGGTCGAAAGATTTTGTAACGTTCTTCGGGCTGCCAACCGCTATGCCGGTTTGGGCACATATCGATTCAATGAGATAGTGGGCAGGAATCTGCTCGTTGGGTATGACGACTGGAGAACTCCTCCAAAGGAGGAGGACCATTGCGCGGGCCTATTGAGGTCAGAAAGTTTCGACCTCAGGTCCTGCGTAATTGATCCGGAACCGGCGCCCAAGGCGGAGCCGGCTCTCAAGATGAAGCCGCCTCCTCCATCTCTGTCAGTCGGTTAAGGGCCTTCCTAGGCGATCGGCCCCTGCTGTACATACTGGGTCGGCTCACACCGCTAAGCGTCCAAGAGAGACTGGCGGTGGCTCCACTGGGAGCGTGCAGATCCCAGGACAGTGTTTCGGCAAAGCCCGCACAAAGGAATCCCCTGTCCAACCCCCTGAACCGCCAATGGGCGGGACGGAGGGGAGCGCACAGCCATCCGCGATGGATGTGGATAGAGAGGGGAGTAGGGGCGATGAGAAGAAGAACAAAGCGCCCAAAGAGGGCGCGATAGCGTCGAAGAGCGCAAAGCCGCATCCGGCGAAAGCGTCGCGTCCTGAGGCCCTAAGCGGCTTGTTGGATGTGACACTGGTCAGCGATGTACGGGAGCGTGATCGGGATATTTCCGATGACGAGTATTCTCCTACGAATGTGTGCATGTTTCCAGACTCATGGGAGGGCGCAATGCCGACCTCCGTAACTGGAAAGCCCGGAGGCTTTGAGCAGTTCAGAAACGAGCTCATGAGGATCCAGAGAATCCTGGATTCTCCGGCGTTGGTCGACCTTGGTGAGGTCGATCTGGATGCTCTGGGCGAGCCGCCCAGGGAGTACGTCTCGGATGAGGACCACGAGGGTCACGTAGACGATGATGGGATGGGCCCATATGTGGACAAATTCTCATCAATGGGTGACCGCGACCTAGTGCCCTCAAGGCAGGAGCCGCCCTACTATGAGGCAAAGGCGTGGCGCACCTCAGAAGAGGAAATTGAGAGGATGAAATCCCTATTTCCATACGTTCGTGCCGAAAATTATCAGCTTATGTCAGCGGGGACTGGTCCCATTGGTGCCAAAGCGTACGAGAGGGGCGTCCTCCCTGCTGGTGCTCCGCTTGAGGATGCACTGATGGCAAAGCCCGATGTGTGCCCGATTGCGAGCACCTACAACCTCACATTCGAGGGTGCAGAGGTTGTGATTGATGCACAGAACGGGACGGCAGGCAGACTCGCCTGCCCTGCCGGTAACGACATTTTTGGGTTCTTCCCCGAGATTACCGATACGTCGGCGCTCCTTGGGCGAAGCTCCAGGGAGTCGCAGATTGTATGCTGCTAGAAATTTTGTCGGGCACCACTGACCCAACGCGGTTGAACGTGAAGCCCGGTGAGCCGATTCCCAGCTTGTGTGGGACGGTTCCAGACATTCTGGGAGGTTGGATGTCAATGACTCTAATCTCAATGCTCTTCGAGGCCCTATACGGGATCCATAAGTGCACGAGTGTCGATGTGGCGACCTGGGCGGGCTCTCTCGCAAAAGAGAGCCCAGCGTACCCTCCAGTCGAGCTCCTAATACGGACTATCTGGAGGGGAGATGGCTCGACTGTGCGCCCGAATGAGGTGCTTTTTGCGCGTTCCACCCTAATCGGGAGGGACGTGCCGTTCAAAGTTTTCAAGCGTTGGGCACTGCGTGACCGAACGCCCATGGGGCCGTTGCTCCGGCCGTTGGGAGCAGCGGAGGTCCCTTACACGGGATACGTGCTGCTGACGATGGCTGAGTATCGATCTGCCCTCAAAACGAGGTGCATTCGAAGGCCGGCAAATTCGCCATCACAGTTTTCCCAATGCGACCTGAACAGGTCTGCAAGGGGGAGATCCTGATTGGGTTGGAGGGCGCAAAGGTGCCTCTCCTCAAGTTGCCAAGCCCCAATAATGAGGGCGAGTTTTATGTTGACGATCGCGTCAAATACATGGACAAGCGCCATGTCGTTGTGGCCGTTGACCTAAAGTGGATGGCCATCGAGGAAGCCGCCGGCATCTATACAACCCGACGCGGTTTGATTGCTGTGCGAGAGGAGATACATGCGCCCTTCTGGCGCGCATGTTATCTGCACCAGGAAGGGGATGTAATATACATCCGTCCCTGGGCGGTCCGGGAATTGAATGTCCAGGGACCGCGGAGAGGGGTGTCATTTTCATGGGACAAAGCTCCCATGCATGACTATTGGTGCCCTCGGTGCGCGCAGTTGAATATGTATGGCACCATTCTATGCAATGGTTGCCATTTGCCGATTTTCTATCGAGAATGGGTGCCAGGCACCATCCGCTCCCAAGTTAGGAGAGGGCAGCCAGTTTGGCTGGACGGACTCAAGGCAGTCCGTGCCAACAGCGGGTATGAAGGGGAGACTGACGTGTGGGCTCCTCTCATGGCGTCGGTAAACCCGATCCGCGAGGTGGTCAGCTGTATGATCTCCGGTTTGCGCTGTGCGCCTCATCTTGTGCACAATCCCAATGCGGATACCGTGCAGGTTGCGTTTCAGGAGGTTGTGAAAGTCACCTCAAGGGACACTCACGCTTGTGTGCGTGCAAGTGACGAGGCCCTCGAGCGGTGGGTAGCAAAACAGCTGCTCATCGAGGAGAGCAATACTGGCGTCCCAATTCCCGACAATATGTCTGTCATGACATATTTGGTCGAGCACCCGCAACAGGCGGCGCAATGGGGTCGTCATATGACGAGAAAGGGCAGTCTAAATTCAGCATTTGCTCTTTACCTCTCTGTGCATATTTTTGATGCCTACCGCATCGGGATTGAGGACGGATATTTGGTTCCACTGTATGGCCTAGGCGCCTCACGTGCGGACATCATAATGTCATTGGTACAGGCTGAGCGACGCCTCTCGGACTTCAATAGTGAGGACCCAAGTTTTGATGCCTCCACAGTTCTCGATTTGAGTATCGACTCTCTGCGGGCCGGAAGTGGATCCATCACGGCCCCGATTGAGTATGCCGAGGCATACATTTATGTCGAAAATAATAAGGTTGACATGGTCCCCGCTGCACAGCGCGACGGCCAAAGCGCCATTGTTTTTGCTGACCCGCCGACTGGGAAGCACCATAGGCGGGCAGCCACTCCTAGGGGAGATCATCGGTCTGCTACCCCGCGACCTGATTCCAGGGCAAAGGGGGATCAGCAAAAGGGCAAAGCCCCTGCGCACTCCTGGCCCAAGGGTGGAGGTCACAAGGGTGACCAGTCCTCCGGCAAGGGTCACAAAGGTGACCAGTTTTCAGGCAAGGGTCACAAGGGTGATCAGTACAAAGGCAAGGGTGGCCAATACGGCTACCAACAGAGCCAGTTCGGTCGAGGCGGATCCGCCAGGTCGAGAACTCCCACTGGCGGGTATCAGCCTGATGCTCGCGGGTCGGGGTACAAGGGTGCACAGGCTGCCCCTTTCCCGTTCCCGAGTCCGATGTATCCCACTTTCCCAATGGGAGGATACATGCAACAGCCCATGGCTGGCATGATGCCACAAATGTGGCCTGGCGCAATGCCGCAGGGTTGGCAGCCGCATATGCAGGGTGATCCCCTCGAGTTCGAGAATCCGAGCTCGCCGCATACCCCTACCTGGGGTGACGATGACGAGTTGGCTGAGACAGTGCCTCCTCCCCCTGGGGACTGGAATGTCAACAAGGGGAAGGGACGGCACGGCGGCGGACGACATCGGTAATACCTGATGTCTGTCTGTGTGTTTTGCATGGCTGCGCCAACGCGCGCATGCTTTCATATCGGAATTCACAAGATGGACTATGCTCCTTGTCGTATTTCGTTGTCTGGGCTATTCGCCATTTGAGAATTCATCTGCATGTGTGGCTGTGCGCTATTCGCGCAAGCTGCGATTACCTGTCAGGTGTGCGTCGCCACAGCAAGGCAGTCACTCTCGGCGGCGTCTATGGCCGCTGGTGATCTGCATCCTCCTGCACCGCTGCTGCTGCTGGTGATGGAGCTCATCAAGGTGCTGGGGTGAGGATCACGGATGCCCCGCACCGCTGCCGGTGAGGTCCTACTCGGTCCTGAACCGCCGAATGCCGCTGGCGGTATTCCTGGAGGTTGTTTTCGAGTGATCGCGCGCCTAGACGGTGTCGTTCAAGGCCGAGATATTTCGGTCTTTGCACCACGTTTCAACCAGCAAGCCAATGCGCTTTTGACAATATAATTCAAGCCCTAAATCCACGTGAATCTAATGATTCAATGTGGTTGCATCACATGTATTTCATGCCTGCCATCTTGGAGTTGAATCTTTGTTTCTGTTTCGTTTTGCTTTCTCTTGTTTGATTTGGCTACCGGCGCGAATCCGCCTCATACCCGTAATTCGGGGTGGTGGCGGGATCCGGGCACCAATGAGTGCCCGGGTATGGGGTCGCGAACCCTGGTAGCCTAATCGGCTTTGTTTGTCTTGTTTGTTGCATTTCAACTTCAACATGGCCAATGTTTTTGCTGACCCTCCTTCTCTTTGAGCGAGGGTGTTTTTGGGGGCATGTAGTTTTATCGCAACATGTTTCAACGCCACGGCCAATGCGCCGTTTGGCTCAAGCTTTTTCGTTCCGGCAACTCTGCTTGCAATCACGTCGGCGCCTCATCACGGCGACCTGGAAATCTGCAGCAAAAGGTGCTGCGGCTTTCCGTGGTCGGTGGTGGTGTTGCTGGTGGTTGGTCAGGACTTGGGATTGGGAACGGTGCGCATTTGGTTTGCTTTGCTCGCTTCGCTTCGCTGCATTGTTTGCCTGCTTGGTTTGCTGCTTTGTGCTTGCTATTGGTTGTCTCTGCCCTTGCTGGGCTTCTTTACCTTGTTACAACTGGCACCCTGTTTTGGTTCGTGTTTGGCCAGCCGAGGGCAACCGCTTTGCCCTTGGGACTGGGGGGATAAGGTGGTCTCTTCTTGTTGGTGGGTTAGGGCCTGTTTTATCCATCCCGAAACTCTGTTTCAAACCCTTTCGCAAAAGTTAAACCAACAGGGAACTGCAGGTTTTAGTCCATGTTTGCATTTGCCAGGGTTCCATTTTGGGTACCTATGTTTGACCCACAGCCATGTGATCTCCACATCTGCCGGACATGTAATTGGCCCTGGGGATGTGAAAGGGATGTTGACACAGAACCTGACACCCCAACCCTGATAGGAGCCACAACCAGCTCAAAGAGCCTTTCCCGAACGCTTTTAGGAACCTATCGGCGGATTGACACCGCAGCCGCGCTGGTTAGAAACAGAGGCGGCGGACAGCTCAAAAGACAAGCGACAAAACAGCAGGGAGAATTCTGTCAAGCCCCAACGCTGCGCTGAGGCTGGGGTATGGTGGAAGGTGAGCATGACATCACTGAGACGGAAATGCTGAAATGGTTCGCTGCATGTCGGGAATTCGGACGGGCGCAGCGCCATGCGGAGTAAAACACTCCTTTTGCGGCCGAGTAAGAAAGGGAGGTTTACCAACAAAACATGGCTCATAATGTATATACATATATATGTATATATGAATATGTATGGTCTGTTTTTAGTTGACGGCAGCTGATGTAGAAATGGGTTTCTTCAAAGGGCACTGTTCGAATAGATCGGGATGGAGCCGGCCCCACGTTGGCCCAACTTCGAGAATCAAGACACCTCGCCCTTCGTGTTCAACAGTGTTACTACGGTGCCCCCTTCGATGTGAGGCTCGTCCGTTTGCACGGAGTTGGCGCCGCGCCGAGCAGGTGCGGCCCAGTTTCCGCGCGCTCGAAGTTGGGCACCGGTGGCCGAAACCCTTTCTTTGGCGTTTCAAACCAAGGAAGCAAGCAAGTGATCCAAGCTTCATGCAGCCCGATTGCCAAAGGCGGGGATTGTGTCGGTTGCCCACTTCCTTTTTAGGTTCAGCAGACATCCACCGCGCTCGCAAGAGAAAAGTAGTCGAGTGGGGATGAGGTGCAGAATCCCAAACTGGGAGTACTCCGAATACCTTGGCTATGGAAAAGGGCGACTAAAACGTGAATAAACTACGCTTAGGATTATCGGCAGTTTGTTTTTAGGAACCCTTCCTTGTTGGCTCCTTTATTCGGATCCAACGGATACTGTTGCTTCATTCCCCGGTGCCTTGGCCAAGTGAGTTGATGAGGGACTGGTACTTCATTTGGATTTCCTTCTCAAGCGGGGGGCATTGTCAGACCTCAGCTAAACAGCCCAAACGGCTACACCCGAGTCACTCATCCATTTGGCTCCCTGGTTACTTGGCAGATTGGGGACATGTGAGCTGAAGTTGGGTCAGCAACTGACGAAAGCCTACGGATCAGTCTAGCAACCAATATCCGCGCAGTTGCTTGTCCTTTGTCTCCCATTTAGACAAATCAATCCCAGTAGGTTTGGGGAATCTGTGTTGAAGCCCCTTTTAGTGTTGAAAAATACGTACTACTGGTGCACGTTCGCCAAGCTTGTCCCACCGGTCCCAGAGCAAAGCCTAATCCCCAATGCAACCAGGAATAGGCTGGTTTGCTCTTTGCTCAAAGCCTACACTTGAGTGAACGCAGATGGCAATGTCGTCATTTTGGTTGAGTGATCCCCTTGACTTTCCCGTATCATGGAATTAGTGCAGTCTACTGTACTGTAATTTGGATGTGTGGCTTCGGGCGACACTGGTCTTAACCTCTTCAACTATGGACGCCGTATATGTTCTCGCGCGTGTCCAGCCAGAGCCGTAGCCAAAGTCATTCTGACAAGGCCAACCACTTGTTATATTTAGTTTCTCAGCTTCTAGACGTTAAACATTTTTTACTGGCAAACAAGTCTGGGCCCATATGGTTCTTTCATGTCTGAGCATCCTCTGGTCTCTGGGGTTCTCCTTCAAGGCCATGCTTGTTGATCCGGCTATCCTCTTGAACGCCTTACTCCATGAATTCCTGGACTTGAAATTTGCGAGGCCATCTGAGTGCTGGATAAAAAACGCATTGGCCTTGCCTATTCACGGAAGTGAGAAGCGACTTGAGTCGCACGAGCCACGGAAAGCCTGACTGGCTCAAGTGGACAAGCCTTGACAAGCCTTGAGTTGGGGTGCGTGGGTTCGGCCAGCAGCTGGCAGCTGGCCAGCCGTCCGGCGGCTGGAACGCATGGACGCATCGTGCCCCAAGAGTTTGGATGGCACGACGCTCATGCTCCAGCGTGTGCCAGCCAGCATGTCGCTGCACATGTTGCAGGCCTGGAAAACGAGCAAAGAACCCGGGGAAAAGACAACAAAACAACCACAACAACGAGCATCAAAGACCAAAAAGCCACGGGTGAGGGAAATGATGCCTATCACTAACATGGAAGTGTGGGAGGGTGATAGAGGGTAGGCAAGGCCTTGTCAGGGCGGTATCCTATCTTACTCCTGAAGCGGCGGTCCACGTTTTGTTTGTTCAAAAAGGTTCGGCCTTTTTGGCAAGGCTTGCAGAACTAAACATGACACATCCAGTCAAACTTAAGTCTGCTCAAAAGCAAGCCTGTCACTTTTCCCAGCGTGCCAAACTGCAGCAATGTTCAATCCCGAAAGAAAGCCCAACAAGAGATGTAAAGTAACTTCACGATTGTTCTGCCAAAGCCAGGCTAAGATCCATAGCTGCCGCTCGGGTTCGGAAAAAAAAGCAAAAGGGCCTTCGCTAGTTTGGGCATTCTACTTGTCGAGGCCGTGCTGTATGGCAAGCTTCAGGGGCAAATGCTCAAAGTTGTGCCTTCCACAGGAAGGTGGGAACCCATTCGCGGTGCGTGAGAACATGGGAGCCCATTTGGATGTGCCTTTTGTTAGGAAACCACCTTTTGGTTCAAAGGGAAACCAAAAGGAAGTCACAATGTGGGGGGTTCCGATTCCTATTTAGACAACCCATTTTTTTCGCGGTGGGAGAAAGTACGTCGGCACATCTGAGGGTTCGAAGCATCGACGGAGTTTCAATTCGGCCCCCCCCCAAAAAATGAGGTCCGACCCATGGCAGTTACCCGAACCTCTTGTTTTTTGTTGTTGTTTTTTTTCTCCTCTACCTAGGGCTTCAAGAACCTGTAAAAATGTCGTACCCTGACTAAAACATCGTGTTTTTTCTCGATTTTCTGAAAACATCGTGTTTTCAGGAAAAACATCGTGTTTTTGATAAAACCACTTAAAAATGGGCTTCTGAGGCCAAACACTCATTTGGAGCAAAGGGTCAAAGGCAAGGGTCGGGAGTGGATTCACACAGACATCACCCATTAAGATTTCAACTGAGGGCAACGCTCTATACTGAGTATGCTTCAAATTCTAAGGACCACATTGATGAGCCTGACAGCCAGGGTGTGCAGCTGGCTTCAGTCTTGAAGTACCTTTCACAGCAACAGGCACCTGAAGACTGGCGCCAGGTCATACCGAACCAGTTTGAAGGGGGTGCTGGAATCCGAAAGCTCCTTTTGGTGCAAAACAAGACCAGGTGACACTTTTGAGATTGTTTTTATCAATTTTGAGTTTTTTTTAGCAAATGGGGCGGGATCCTGGCGGCTAACCGCAGAAACCCGCAGAAAACCCGTAGAAACCCATAGAAAACCCGTAGAAACCCGTAGAAAGCCCGCAGCCCCAACCGAAAACATCGTGTTTTTGGAAAACATCGTGTTTTCTAACCCGTAGCTAAACCGTGGAGAACCCGTAGTAAAGCGTGGCAAAGCGTGGAAATTCTATGGGTTTTTCGGGTTCAACCACGAATGCGCTAATTCGAGAATGTTGCTGGAAAACAACGAAGTCGTGAGCAAAAGCACGGTCTTTGCTTGAGCTTGCGCGCTGTTCGAAGCCAGCACGCCCTCATCATGGCACTGCTGCTTGACAAGTGTCATAAAACCGTGGTACTTTTGACTATTTGGGTCCCCGGCCTCCTTCTTTCAGGTTGGAGTTGCGAAAGACGAGTGGCGAATGCGAAGCTGATTTCGTTGCGAGTGCAAAAGGGGAGGGCGATGGGAGATTCTGAGGTTGAGATGATGCTTTTGAGATCTTTTGAGAACGGATGACGAGTTGAAGGAATGTATGGGAAACTGCTTGAAATCGAAAATGCGGTGTTTCCCGAAAACATCGTGTTTTCCCAAAAAACATCGTGTTTTTTGTAGGTATGACATTTTCATCGGTTTTTGAGGCTCCTGGTAGCTTCTAGGTCCCCAAATTGTACCCTTTTGGGAAGGTTCACCTACTTAAATAGGCAAACACAAAAATCGTGGGTACCAACTTATTCTATCCTCGCTACTGGAGGAAGGCTCCTCAAGCTGCCGGGTTCGTTTCTTCACTTGAGCTTTGGGCTTCAGTCCGAGTGGCAGGCTGAAGCTCCAACAGCTAACCTTTCATCGCTTGCCCAAAGCGGATTGGCTCTCCTCATGTGGGTGGGTCAAAAATACGTAGCCGAAATGGAGCCCTGGTAGAGGGAAAGAAAACTAAATCCTGCGGTCCCTGGTGGTTTAATTTTGACCCACACCCATGTCTGCTTTTAGGTTTGCTTTATTTAAAAAAGAAGAAGAAGAGGAACACCAACAAATCTCCGCGCATTTTTAAGCTGCCCGTCCAGTTTGAGACACTCCCACCTGTCTAAAAATAGTCAAGGCGACCCGACCCGTTCTTAAACAAGCTGCCCATCTCTCGCCCCTCCGCGAAGCCTCAGGATGTTTTTCATCGCATCGCTCAGTCCAAGTTTGACTTCATCTATCTTCCGCATCACTGCCGGACACAGACCAACATTCACCTGGCCTTTGTGAATTTTACAGACAAAGACACCGCCAGGAAGGTCTATGCATCTTGGTACAATCTTAGGTTTGACCTTCGCAGATTTCGGATTCGACCGGCGGTCCACGCTAGTCTGGACCAAACCCTCTTTTGTGTTGATGTTGCTCCATTTTCGTGATTTTTGAGCGGTCTTCCGGATGAATCAGAGATCAATACCTTTTTTGTTGAGCTTAAATGAATGTTTAGAAGCTTCTGCACTGCCGACAAGTTGATCTTCATGCAGTCAGCGATGTGCTTCGAGCCCAGCTAGTGTTATATCTGGGAATGGAATGCTACGTTTGAGGCGCTTAAAAACTAATCAACGTGTATTCATCGTGGATTTGAAGGAGGCCAGTGGGACCCAAACGAAGAGCTGAGCCTTTGCTGGTTCAGTCGGGGGAGCGAAGGGCCGGAAATTGGGAACTGCAGCCTGCGAATTCAATGTGGAAAACAAGGAATTCTGTTTCCTGGGGAATGACCAATCATTTGTTAAGGGTCATGGAGACTCCAGGTAGGTTTTTGACTGTTGTTCCGGCATGCTTTCAGGCTGACTGGGCTCCGGCTCTGTTCGAATGCTGTTTTGTGAAAAAAGAGCCAGCTCACCGCTACCACGGTAAGAGTTTATGAAGCCTCGGGGGTTCCTTGCGGTTTGTGAATTGGTCGCAACATTGCCCGGTACGCTGTTCAGTGTCCATCCCTCAGTCAGATCCTTGGGGATTTGGAGTGGCACGGGAGACCGCTCCAAAACACCTCACTTAGTCACTCACTGAGTTTATGGGCTTTAATCACTTGTTGGGTTTGGACCATTGGAGTGGCAAACAAAAAGCTTGGGAGCTTGCTTGGCCAGTCCACGGCACACATTTCCAGAAGTCACAAATTGGCACTACAAAAAAAACAAGTAAGGGACCTGCATCATGAGTGATATGGCCGGGAGTTCGCCCAGAATAGGGTTGGGCAACTTGCTTAAACTGCTTAAAGCCATTCTCAATTTTCATCACCAAAAGGTGACGGACATGTTTGAATCTTTCCCACACCGATTCAGCACTATGGTTTTAACATGCTTGTCAAGAAATGCCATTAGACCCGGGCAGCCAAACACCTGTGAGCCCAAGGACTTATTACGCTCCCGTGGCGTCAGAAGCCTCAGCAACGTTCGGGTCTCTCCGGCGGACGTGCAGGGATTGCCCTGCAATCTCGCGTACTTCGTGGCACGCTTTGGCCTTGAGGACGGAAAATCCATCGACTCAGATTTGGAGTCGGTTGCAAGCAGATTGTTTTTTGGTCCCTTGAGAGGGTTGACCTTGACCAGGTCCCCCAGTAGTGCCATTTTACCCTTTTTTCGGGGAGGGTTTCCCTACTAAAATAGACTACTGAAAAAAGTTGGTACTTAATCTAACCTCTCTACTGGAGGACCTAGTTGAAGGCAAGTAATCACAGGGACTGGCCAGAGGGGAAGGCGGAAGGTGGCCAAATACCCACCGAAAAATGGGCTTGTGGGTGGTGAGTTTATGGAGCGCGCCCGAGAGGCCTCAGCCGAAAGACGGCAGAAAGTCTTTTCGCGGGTTCGGCTTGTGCATCCGAACCCGCGAAAAGTCCGAAGGGTGTTCATGTGGAGGTCCAAACGCTTGATCTTGCCATTCCAACGTGGTTTCCACATCTGAGCCCATCCAAACTTGCCCACTGTTCAGAGCCGATAATACTTTTCTTGCTACTTCGGCCTTGATTTCCTTGCATGGCCTAGGGTTCAACTTTTCGCATGGAAGTCGTGCAACTTTCTGGCGGCGTTGCCGTCCGAGCCTCGGCACGAAAGAGAATTTGGAGCCGATCTATGTGAGCTGCAGGCCCTTCAAGAGCCGAACGGCCCCCTCATCTTGCAGGACGGGCAGCGCGTGAACCCCCAAGAGGCTTCCTGACTGAGCGCCAGTTGGAGTCGGGGGGGGGTGTGGCGGGGGGGGAACTCATGAATGACGGCCATGAATCACTATAAATCGGGGTCTTGAAGAAACCCAACGGATCATCCTGCATTACGTGACCTTGCTTTGCTTTCTTTGGCTCGAATTGGCCTTCTTTCGCTTTATTCGACGGTATTTGACCTTATTTTGGCCCTAAGGATGAGCAGCATGGCTTGACAGAGTGGCCCATGCCAAGAGGAGAAACCAACCCTTGGCACTCCCATAGAACATTTTACAAACATCTGCATGTCTGCCTATGGCAAAATGGCAAGGATCTAGAATCCCAGCGGGGTTGAACAGGCCACGGATGGTTCCCGCTTCTGTGAAGGGAAAAAGTGCTTTGAAATTGGGAGATGATCATTGGAAAGGCATAGTGGCATCGCTGGGCTGTTTGGAGGGCGTGCTGCAACATTACAGCCCTTCGCGTATCTGAAAGCCACCTCACGAATGTCCGTCCGGCGGGGGATATTCATGGATATTCCGCAGCTTCTTCGGGACTCCAACTTATTGTCGGCAAGCACGTTCCCTCAAGATGATTGAGTTTGGAGCTAGTGTGCAGTGGGTTTCCCAATTTACCTGGGATAGTTGGGTTCCACAATGTTCGCACTTCTTGCCTCTTGAGTTGGCAAGCTTTGAGCGTTTCTTTTTCTCTTTTTTTTCTTCGGAATCCTGAGCCTCAATGGGACCCAGGAAGTCCGACTTATCTGATATGATCCCCAAGATTGGGGTTGATAACTTCAAGCCATATGTTCAGCCAATATGAGGTCCATAGGGCCGGACTTTCTGGGTAGGCTGGCCCGTTTGAGACCCGCTGGAGCCAAGGCCTGCTCAAACATGTTCTGGCCAGTAAACCATACCTTTCTGTGTCGCAATTGGCATGGCTGGAACCCTGCTATCTTTGTTCCACCGTCAGTGGCGAGGGAAGCTCACCCTTTCGGTTCAAGGGGTCCAGAGTCTCACTTCTGCAAAGACTAACTCCTGCAAAGGATGCTGATTTTCCGAGGGGGCGACCTAGTTTACATCTCTGGAACCATTTTGGTTTCTTGTTTCTTCCATGTGCCAAACCTTTGTTTTTCAGAGATCCGACGGACTGAGGCGTTTGCTCGTCTTGTGCCGCCTGAAGTGCTGGAATCCGCGGTCCGACATTTGCATGCTGAGAGGGTGGCATCAGATGGCAACACGCGGAGAGTTAAGCGAGTGGTATGGAACTGCAAGGACGGATCCGGACGAGTCGAGGTGTTCGAGAGTCACTAGCCGGTTGGACTGTCAGTACGTGACTCCATTTCCGGTAGATAAGGAATAAGAAAGCCAAAAGGAAAATGGCTTACCTACAGAATTAGCTGGGATCTGGGTGCTTTTCTGGTTTCAGACGAGGTGACCAGATCATTTGGACTTCGGGCAATCCACACCATTGAAATGATGATCAAGTCAGGGTAGACACAGGGCTTGGTGTTTAACTACTTTTTCTTCCTTGCGGCAGCAAAATCTGCAACCCCATTCGGCCCACTTGAGACGGACAGGCTGTTTCAACACTAGTTGTTTAAACACGTATAAACATGTTCAAACCGATGGTTTTGTTCAGACCGGAGCCCCCTAAAACCTGGGGCGAGTTTGTCCATGGCCAAAAGCCCTGAAAGCCGATGAGTAAGAATACATGCTTCATGTCATCGGTGTTTAAAGTTGCAGTAATCATAGTTTGTAGCGAGGCCCAAGTCCCATGCATTGACATGCCTACTTTTTTTGTAGTTGCAACCAAATCAAGCAAACATAAATGCACCCTTTGCCCCCATGGAAGGCCGGGTCATGTCCCATGTGACATGTGCGGTTCATTCAAGTTTCGCACAATTGCTGCAAGGGCAGACGGGCAATCCGGGCTGTTCCAATTCAATCTTTAATACCCTTTACTGAGTTTCACGTCAGGGATTTATTTCCCTGAGTCGAGTGGGAAGGATTAAGGATTGCCCGCAGCTGAAACTGAAGGCACCGAGCGCCGGACGCAAAGAGAAACACGGTGACACGTGGCGAATTCCAAGGGGATGTTGGAAACCAACCGCGGCTGATTCTAAAGGGTAACTTCAGTTTAGAAAGAACTATGGTTGAAAAGGATGGGGAGAGTGGCTTCCAGGCCCATGTTTCTTTCCAACAATTTGAACGGAACACTGGTTGAGGTGATGTTCCAAATGGTGATGCGTCCATCACGCAAAGATTTAGGCCACACTTCCAAATTCACTCAGGGATCCGAGTCTTTCGGACCATCCAAAACCAAAAGAACGGCTGGCTTGGAAAAGATCAAGTGCTGAAAGAATGGGAACAACATGGTTGTCGGAAACATTTTACGTTTTTGCTTATTGTGGTTTAGTGGTTGAAATCCAACCACTTAACTGCTAAAATCTATAATTGTTTGCTCCCCTTCCAACGTCAACCAAGACAACGCCTGGGCAAAGAGTGCCCTAAAACCAGGGGTTGAGGGGATTTCCCTTCTGGCAATGTCTTGCGCGTCTCGGGGCTCGTCGGAACGCTTATGCTGGATTTGTGGATTTATAGTGCGAGCATATTCTGCACGGGGTGGGTTTTGGAAGCCTATCCCATGTCCCTTCAGTTTCAGTGAGCCCTGCCCCTCCAATCGAAGGGCGCTGGGGGTTTTCTCAAAATGGCCCAACCCCGCCGCGCTTCACTATATTACAATCAAATAAGGGAACCAACCAACCACTCATCTTTACCGGGTGGCCAAAAGGGGACGGGCCTTTGTCGATTTGTCCAGACCTGCCATTTACCCCATGGGCGTTGCCCCAATTTTGAGGAACACCCCCCTCTGAGAACCGTGGGGTTTCTGCTCGCAGGAAGCGTCACCAAAAGGTGTTCTGGACAATCTCCAGCAACAGCTTCCTGTCACAGGCGAGTTCCAGGACGGAGAACGTATCCTTTACGTTCGATCAGGGTGCCCTCTTTAGACTTTGACTTTTGCGAAATGATGATGTTTCCCAGCAAGCAGCAGAAAGTTAGCGGAGAAATAGTGAAATAGACATACCTAGTTCGGAAAAAGTATCCTTCTAACCTTTGCTTGGTCGGTTCCAACCCTTAAGTTTTTTTCACCCCATTGCTTGCTTTGGGCGCCGGCTGCCCTTTTGTCCGATAGCATGTGTGGGTTTGCTAATTTTTCCAGACCCCCGATTTAGCCCCATATTCAAGAGACATGCTTTCTTGGGGGTAGGGGTGGCCGTAGATCCCTGAAACGGGCAATTTGAGGACCATGAAAAGCACTCCGATTGCTGCCCACAGGGAGCTTTGCACGTTGCACGTGTGTTCCCCTACAACAGATGTTTTGTTCAGATCCCCGCCCACTTAAGCTGGGTCCCGTAAAGGATGCATTTGGGCCAGCAAAAGCCACCTTTGCACTTGATGTAGAGGATTGCTTGTAACTCCGGTGGTGTTTGGGTACTCAGTTGTTCAGTGGCACCCTTTTTCCCTTTTTTTTCATTTTTGGTGGCTGCCCCACTAAAAATGGTCTTCCCCAAAAAGGGTTCCCTTTTTTTCCAGCGTCACTGAACAACTGAGGGTATATCCTTCAAAACTTCCTGTTGAACATGGACGACGGCTTGTTTCCGGGAAAATGGTGATCACCTGTGTTGGTCGCTTCGCGAGCAATGAGCCGAGGCCATCCTTTCCCCTCTATTCCTTTCATATCACTTTTTTTTATATCTTTGTCTTTTCGTAATCTTAGGAATCATCTTTCACCTACAAATTGCCTACCTTAGAAGCTCCCCGCCCGCTTCCTTCGTTCACGGGCTATCATTAAACACACAATTGCCTGGTATTAAGGTCTCATTCCTTCCGTCACTAATCATTTTCTATTT